>CM076573.1:91852697-92106624 GCA_034641835.2 Pinus albicaulis
TTTCGGCCCCCCTTCTTCGATGCTCTAGCCTCCTTTTCATTTTTTAGGCCTGTATCATTTGTGTCTTCAGAAAAATGAATCTCGCTCTATTCTTCCCAGCTAGTATGACTAGAAGTGGCTCGCAAGCGCTCCTTTTCTCTGGAACCCTCCACCCATCTGTACGTGAGTCCAGAAGGGTCCTGTTCGATTTCACTGTCAGCAGATGAGATTCTTTGTGGGCCGCTCAGATCCGAGTCCTTCCCTTCCGCAATCAAGCTCTGAGAGCGTCCTTTCCCCTGCTGAGCTTGACCCTTTATCAAATCCGAGCCTCTACTAGCAGACAAAAAACCTCCTGCCCTCCCAACAAAACTGCCTTTGAAAACCAAAGGCGACAACCCTCCGTCCAAGAGTATCGGGGGCTCCACCTCTCCTTGTGAACACAAACCTATCTGCACGTCGGTCCTGGTCAAAACAGAGTCTGTGGAATCGCGCATTTCGTGCACCACCGAAGTCAGATCTCTGGCCTGTTCTTCGAAAACGGTATCGCCATTCAAAAATGTCCTTCTCCTGCCTGGGGCTTAGTATCCTTTTCCCCCTGGCCCTAATCCGAACCTTAATTGCGTAGAGAAGTACAGAATTTTCTCCGGGTGTTCTAGAACTCAGTGCATGAATAAAATATCATTAATCAAATTCTAGAATCACCCTTTAGGAATATTTTATTATATTTGTTGGAGGGAAAAGGTCTTTTGACTTGGTCAATTCCTTTATTTATAAACAATAAATAAATAAATGATTTATTTATTATTTTAGGGACATGATGGGAATATAATTAAATAAATAATGATTTATTTAATGATTTAAAAATGATTTAGTCAAATTTAACTAGGAATGTTATTAAATAATGATTTAAATAACTTGTTCCTAGGAATTAATTAAATAAATAATGATTTATTTAATTAATTTCCTTGTTTTGGGTTAAATATGACCAGGAAATATGGACCAATATTATTTGACATGGTGAAAGCAATTTTACTTAGGGTAAAATTGGTCTTACATGGTGTACTTGGGTTCATATAATGATAATGAGTTAGATGACCAAAAAAATGGTGTAATAGATTGCCCCCCAACGTACGAGTGTTAGGAGCAAATCGTATGACCGAAGTACGTTGTAAGAACTCAATCACTAGGTATCAAAAGGGAAGTGAGAGAGAGGAATGTAAGGTAGTCTAATGTGCTAGAGGACTAGACTCGGAGGAGACGAGACTTACAGGTGAAACAAGTCTCTAGGTGATGAAGTGGTACCAGTGTTAAAGGTGGCGGGGAAGGCATACCTATGCCTGCCGAGACAATAGTACAAAGAATAAGGTGCCCGAAAAACCACAGAACGCAATAATGAAGCATATGTTGGCCTAAACAGGAGCCAGATAAACAAAATGATGAATCCCACATACATGTAATGCCTGGAATAATCTGCAGGAATTATACAAGGAGATTTTAGTACATGAGATACAAATACACCCAAATGCCCCCTACACACGAGGAAGGGCTCGCAACATCGGACTGGTACATGAAAATCGAAGAGGCGTTGCAAGTGGTTGAGGCCGATATCATCAAATGATAGGAGCTGCATCAAGGGCGGAAATGAAGAAGTCATCCAGGCATGTGGGGGGCTACCTGTAGGGCCACCCCCTCATGAGGGTTGAGACATCTCACACACGCTTGGGAATCACCAATAGTTGTTGCTGCATCACTAGACCATCAAGTGTATAGATCACAATCATGCTGAGAAGAGCTCGAACCAAGGTACACTGCCCCCTAGACCTGGCTTCTGGAGTAAATGAGTTGATGTCGACAGAAGTAGGTCCGACATAGGTGAGGCAATAGGGTAACCCCAACTAAGGCACGAGGGAAAATAGTAGATCGACGAACAGAGAGACACTAATGATGATGATGGAATGAGGGATATGGAGGAGCGGTTGGACAACTTCCCATGTTAGAGTGTAAAGGGCATGAATGGCTTGGCAGCTACTGACACAATATCAGGAGGGATAGGGGAAAAGGTGCGGAAGGCCATAATGTGCAGCATGAGAGAGGGATCAAGCAAGACAGGAGGGAGGACTATAGCGGGGTACAAAGGGATTCGGAATAGGCTCCATGAATGTGTTGGTGACTCGACTGGGATGCTCTAAACAAGGGCGACTCGATGGTGTTGCCTCATAGTAAGGGTCCAGTGGGGAACCATAAAATCATGTGTACAATAGGGTAGCTCATGACGAAAATCAACACGAATGAAGATGAGTAAGAAGGAAAAGAGGTGCCCTGAGTAAAAGTGTCGTAAGTGAAGAAATTCGATTTTGAGAAGAGGTGAATAGATCCTTCATGGACGAAATGTGTCCTGGTGAAGTATCAAAAAATAAAAAACTAACAAATACCCATTTGAGTGCTCAGTGAGAGATTTCTAACGGTGCAGACGGTTTGTCAAACGGGGCTATTTTTTGGTCGCAGCGAGTGAAAGAAAAAACATGGGTTTTCTTCTAATAGGGTGTTTTCCCTCCAAAATCATTCATTTGCTTGTGTAGTTGTGGTGAATGTGGAGAGGAGAGGAGGCCCTAAATCTTGTGGTGATCGTAGCAGACAAACCGACCGTTTGAATTGTGATCTGTCAGTTGCAGGTAAGAGGCCTAATCCTAAGCTTTGTTTTTTATGGATTCAAATTGCAGATTAGGGCTTTAAATCTCAGTAATTGCCCCTACTTCGTCATTACGGTCGGTTCGTACTTTTTGGGGCAAAAGCTACGACCTAGGACGCAGGTTTTGGCCTGAAAAGTGCTACCTAGCCCAGGTTTTTCTCAAAAAGTGCGACCTGTTAGATGTGGGGGGTTTCAGTGCTATCATGGGCTGGGATGCTATTTTGGTGTAAGTTAATGCAGTTTTGTTGATCTGGAGGCTGAAAAAAATGATGTTTTTGTGCAGATATGGCAGATATACGGATCAATTGGAGAGAGAGAGACTTAGGTACATTACGGACAGAAATCCAAGCGGATTAGGGTGTCCGTCGTGCACTGGCTAGGTATGGGGTTCTGAAATTTTTGGAGAACCTGTTGATGAGGGTTGGAGAGCCTTTGTTGGCCTGGATTATCAGTTATTGGGATCCAGATCATGAGGCGTTTGTAGTACAGCCAATGTTGCCACGGGGGCGGAACATTATGGAGTTTGTTGAGCGGCATTGTCGACCAAGTGTCCAAGTCAAAGGGACTTGGATATCCATTGGTGATATAGAGAGGTTGGAGACCCGGGCAGTGGCCGCAGCAGTATTGCAGATCTTGGGTAGCCAGGCGTTCCATCACATCACTGGAGGGCAGATGATGATTATGGAGAGTGTGCTGAGTGGGACCTACTATGGGTGGGCCCAGATGATGTTGGTGTCGGTGAAACGACATTTGTCGCTATGCAAGCGACAAGTGAATCATGATTGTGCCTATGGGACTATTTTGTGTTCTTTCTTCTTTGAGAAGATCCTGACCTTGCGACCTCGTATACAGTTACCTGATGGAGGTCCAAGAGAGCCTTGGATGCATCGGTGGGGACGATTAATGTGTAGAGGAGGAGGAGGGGCAGTCGGACGGGTGTTTCGACCCAGAGTTCTTCGCCCATTGGGATCAGATGCCACTATACATAGACGACTATCCCTATAGTGGGATGGGTTATTGGGGAGATCCGGACTTGCCGCTTCCGCCTGGTTGAGTGTGGGGGCTCGATGGTAAGTGACAAGAAACTAATTTGTTATGTGCATTTTAGAGTTTGTGACTAGTATGCATGGTACTAATCGTTATATGTTTTGGAATGCAGATATAGCTCCGGTGAAACCGGCCGGATATATGGGGCGACCGGCAGCAGCAGGAGCTACAGGTGCGAGTGGATCAAGGACATCACAGAACGAGGATATGGTCGTTCTGGTGGAGGACATCCGTCGTAGATGTGAGGGGTTGCTGACCAGTGTGTCGGAGCACGGTTGGCAGGATTTAGATGACCAGTACATAGAGTTATGTATTGGGCTACCCTCGGAATGATGAGGTATCATGCGACGCATGGCGATGGCCGGTCAGACTGTGCGTGATCTACGAGCTGCGGAAGTAGAGCCATTGGCTCGGGATCCTTCGGAGAGTGATTAGATGTAGGGCAGATGGTGCCCCCCAGTGTTTTTGTAGTGGTAATTGGTGCCCCCCATTTTGTAGTTTTTCTTTTTGTACCATGCTATGGGCATGTGATATGTTTTAGAGCAGATGGACGCTAAAAACACATGTTATATGATATATATGATTTATGTATATTTTGTGGATGATGTGAAATGTTATTGTCTTGTGTGTGATAAATTCCAGTCTAAAACATGATTTTCAATTTGATCGACGTAGTGATTTTGACGTCGAGGGATATGGTGGAAAGTAATAGATGTAAATGCATGTATCAAAAGTTTCACATGTAAATATTGTCTAAAAAGGAGAGGTTTATGTACACGATAGACACCATTAATTTGTAGGACAAGAAGCAGGGAATCTAAATGAACATGCAGATAGAGGATGTGATGAGAGAGGGCATCGGCTAAGAGACCACACACAGCATCATATTCGGCTTGATTATTGGTGGCATTACCAATTCAGACCCCATTTGCAAGAACCAGGGTATGCAAGGGGGTAAAGATGGTCCATGCTACTGAAGCGAGATTTCAGGAAGAGCGACTTGCCCCATCTGCATAGCCAAGATAATGGGTGGAGGAGAGGGCCGATGTAATAGTGTCGCGAGACAAAAACTGGGAGGGATGAGAAAAAGGATGGCAGTGTGAGTAGAGGATAGACATCCACTGATGACTATGGGAGGGAGCAGTCTGGGTAGAAAGTCTAGGACTCATAGATCGACAAGAGGGAGATGAATGAGAACTATGGGATGAAGAGCGGGAACTCAGGCTGCGAAGAACATCGAAGATACGGATGGTATGATCGTGAGTATGGGAGGGAATGGAAGGGTCAAGGGGACCATACGACACTGCAAAGTTACCAAAGTCAAAAGTATGGGAAGAGAGGCGTAGATATGGGTCATCACGGGGAATGACAGAAGAACAGGTAAAAATATGGTCAAAACATGAAGAGCCCGAGAATATGTCTGAAGGAGGATTAAATAGAACAGAGGGAGTGGATTTGGAGGGAATGTACTCAAATGGTTGCGCAGATGATGATAGGTATAGGAGGGGAGCAGCAGATTCAGACATTTCAACATCAGGGGGAGGAATGTCAATGGTAGCAGGAGGATCCTCGAGTAGACCTTACGCATATTGAGAAAGGATGGGAGAGGCAGATTGATTTTGTTCAATTTCGTACTCGTGAATGACCTCTAAAGAGGCTCGGTAATGCGTGAGGTGAGGAAAATGGTGAGAGTAATGGCTGTGGACACCACACAGAGAACAGGGTTTGTTGGTGCGAAGAGTCTTTGAGGTCTTGGCTGCAGATGAGAAATAACCAGAGGTTTCAGGGACCTTCGATTCAGGGAACACAACTTTAACCATGGGTTGGATACGGGGCAGCTCAGGACAAGTATGGGTGGGGTGACCGATACCATCACACAAGGCACAAGGCTTGGCAGGTTGGGGAGGGGGAGGGGTAGGGTCGGGTGCGGTGGCCTTGTCTTTGGAGGCCCCCTTTCGAGTTTTTATTTTCTTTCCTGTAGGGGTTGTCACATGGGGAGGTTCCTGTGGAGGGGCTAGGGGCACTATAGCAGTAGAAGGAGCGAAGGGAATCGGTTGCACTGGTGTCACAGCTATGTATGGTTTGGGGTGGCCTGGTGGGGTCTTGGCTGGAGGAGTAAGACACCATACTGGTATTCCCAAGGTTAAATTAGGTATGGAAAGGGTGGCCATGACGGGTACCGAGTAGACCCCCGGGAGGGGGCCAAGGAAAGGTATTTGACCAGCGGGGTAATGACCAGGGGGGACGACTCCCATATGGTGGAGACCTGAGGGAACGGACTCAGGAGGGTAGGGGGGTTCCTCAGTGTGATGGGAAGGGTCAGGTGAAAAAGGTTCAGTTGACTGAAGCGAAGGGCTACGAGCAGGAGGTGGTGGGTGAGATTGAGGTTGCTGACTAGTCGGAGCAGGCTGTGGAAGGCCAGCCTCAGACGATTGCATCATGCAAAAATTCGCTAAGCTGGGGTCAGAGACAGGAGGAGGGGGAGTACCGGGAAAAGTTCCAAGCAAAGAGGAGTCTTTTTAGACGCCAGGGGAGACACAGGTCAAAGAATCAACAGTTGGTTTATTTGTGACAGTAGAGATGGTGGACTCAGGGGAGGTCTGAGATTTTGGTTCATGATAGGTCAATTGGTCAATGGTGACAATCTTGCCATTATGAGGGAAAAAAATCTTGCGGTGGACTACGGATGGCACGGCTGACATGGCATAGGTGTAACTACGCCCCAAAAGGATGTTGTAGTCAAGAGGGGCGTCGATAACTTCGACGTTGACACAAACAGTCTTGCCGGCAAGGGTGATAGGACAGTTACGGAATAGGCCAATGGGATGGGAGGCATGGCCATCCCACGCGTAAAGGGTGATGGTGGAAGGGGCCAGTTCAGGGGATCCGAGTTGTTTCCAAACTGAAGTGAACATTACGCAGGTAGATGCCCCCTCATCAATAATACACTGAGCAACATTGGCGTTTCGGATTTTGACTGGGATTTGGAAATCAACCGAAGGAGGAAGAGGGGGATTTTCTGACTGACGAGCGTCGAAAACAATCAATTGGTCATCAGCAGGATCTACAGCGCCCACGACAGATATTAGAGACCTATTTTGAGAAGGACACAACTAGAGGAGTTCCAATGTTGAAATGGTAGCAGGAGATTGGGCCAGATCATCTACTATGCTATATGAATGGGCAGCCCGACCAGAGGTAGCATTTCGGCGTAATGGTCCCTTAGGAGGCTTGGGATGATCCTCGGCTTTGGGCGGAGGGAGTTGCAAGGGACCATTGGGTGTCGATAGAGGCTCTGTAGGACTTGACGATGGAGACTCAGAGACAGATGGAACAGGAGGTGTGGAATACTGACGAGACCGAGTTTGAAGGTTGAGGTCGACGATGAGAGGTGGGTTAGAGGCCATCATGAGAATCTGGTAATCAGAGGAACCAGAAGGGGAAGGTTGAGTGGTTTGAGTGGCCACAAATCCTTGTTAAGGGAAAGGATCGGTAAACACAGTGGGTTGAGAAGTAGCTGGGGTAGGAGGGACAGCAAGGGAGGAATTTTGTCCCTACACAGTGGCCTGAGAGTCCCACATCTGCCGCATTTGCGGTAATAAGGGAAAATCGTGAGTGTAATTACCATAAACACCGCAACACGAACAGGGCTTATTGGTGCGAAGTGGACTGTTCGGCTTGGGCTGAGAACCCTATGGCTGGGTGGCAGTGTGAGGATCAATACTTGAAGGATTGGGTCCACGATTACCAGGGGAAGATTGATTTCCTTTCCTCTTTCTTTGAGAAGGAAGAAAATTAGGTGCCCCCTGCTATGCAAACACTTGCCCTGGAGGGGGTACTAAGTGCGGTTTTGTGGGTGGAAAAGGCAAGGGAGTGGGAGGTCTGAATGCTGGAGGGGCTGGGACACCAGGCTGCGGATACGGATAAGGGGTAGGGTGGGTAGCAGTGAGGTAAGTAGGAGGGTGGGCAAAAGGAGGAGGCATGTCATATCTTGAATACATGCTACCTGGAGGGGAAAAAGTGCCAGAGAGGCTGGCCCCTAGATGGAAACCATGGCCCGGAAGAGGTTGGGTAGAGGTATGTGATAGGGCTCCAATGATACCGTCAGCAGAGTGAGATGTCCCCGAGGCATTAGGACCACTGAGCTTGGGAAGGTTAGGAAGGACGGTATAAACATAACCAGATTGGGCGTAGATAAGGTCATATTTCAAGGCTATTTGGAGGGCAGCTTCTTCGGTTTTGGGAAAATGAGATGCGACATCTTTGCCAATGGGAGGTAAGAGAGAGCGAAGGAATCAGTCCATGTAAACCCGATCTTCAAAGGGGGGAGCGCGACACAAGCTCCATCTTCGCCGCCATTCCTGGACATGAGTCGAAAGGCGGGTCGAAGAGGATTGATGGAAAGAAGTTAAGAGTTCAGTGCCAGTGTCATATTGGAGAGGGGGCTGGAAATAGGATAAAAAGGCTTGGGCAATGGTCACAAAGGTGGTATGGGAAGAGGTGGCTTGATCAACATACCATTTGGAAGCTTCGCCGGTAAGCATGCGCTGGAACAAATGAAGACGGATGGAGTCATCGGTGATGGAATTGGAGGAACACCACATGTGGAAAGATCGGATATGGTTAGAGGGATCTTCACTAGCAAGGCCTTCGAACTTTGGAATGTCAGAGGAAAGCTTGGTTGGCATAACAGGCCAACTAACATCATGGTGAATAGGATCATTAATCAGCTTATTGAAATCGGGGAGACTGAGGCCGGCCATATAAGGGAGTAATGGGGTAGTCGAGGTAGGTCCCGTAGTGGTTCCACTGGAAATGGACCCAGCGGTAGAACTGGGGTTAGGGCTAGGTCCTGAACTAGACATGGTGAAGGTAAAAGAGGGAGAACCAGAAGTAGTGGGAGAACCTGAACAATCAGAAGAAGAGTCGGAGTGCGGACTCAGGGGAGGACTTACTCAAGGATGACGGGAAGGAGGAAGTCGACCGAGCGGAAACTGAGGGTGAAGGCCAAGAATTCTCTGGGAGAAGCGCCCTAGGGGCGCAATGATGACAGGAAGAAGAAAAACCGACAAGGGCAGGGAGGGATAAAATCAATTGAGTTCAAGGGTGGAGAGGTGCAGTGACAATTGATTTTAAAGTCTTTGCCAGGCGGTGTTAACCAGGCTCTTCTTCACTTAGGGTCAGTGTGTGGCGTGCGTTAATTTTAATTGTTTAAACCCAGATGTTTTGAGAGTAAAAGAAAAAGTGTGCTGTGTAACTGAAAATAAATCTGCAGTAAATAAAACGAAAAGAACAGAAAATTAACAGCTACTAATGCATCAATTTAACCCAAGAAAGCGAGTCTCTCAAAACTAGTCTATGAGAGGGAAAAAATGAAGCCAAGCACGCAAAAAGGAGGCCAATAGATCTAATGTCAGGAGGGACTGGGATCTAAAGGAGAAATCTGTTGAAAAGTGGTGCAGAGCACAGCAAATAGGCAGAGGCAAGGTTGCTGCTAAAAAGGAGGAGATCAGCTAAAAATAGAAGAGACAAGGCAGTGGCCATGGAAATGAACCCAAACAAAAAAATATGAGGTGATTTGAGAGGGAGAAGAGCTGATCTAAAGGGATCTGAAAAGGAGGTATCAGATCTGAGAAAACTAAGGCTGAAACTCTGAAAATTCAGACTTCTGAAATAGCAAAGACTCTCCCACAAAAAGTGGAGGGTACTAGAGCCCTAAGGGGAAATATTCCCTCTTAGTTGAGTGAAGCAGATCATAAACAGGTCTAAACAGGAAGAGACGGAGGCTAGAAAACCCTGACAGAAGCTTCAGACAAACCCAAAAAAAGTGCGAAAAAATTTGCAGAAAAAATGCAGGTCGCAGGTTCTGACCTGTTTTCAGTCCAAGTCACAGGTTTGGGGCAGAAAAGTGGGTCCTCAAGCCCAGGTCACACTTTTTGGGCCGATAAGTGTGACCTACAGATCCAGCTCTTTCGGCAGCAGATTTTAGAAAAATTTGTCGTCTCAGCCGCGGCTGATGTCTGTCACCTATGCAATAAGGCCAGAAACACACGAAAGTTAAAAATTTGACTGTTTGAGGGTTTTAGAGGGGAAAATCACCATAAAAATAGGAAAAACAGGAAATTGAAGAGAAACCCTAGGGTCTGAAACAGCTGGATATGCAGGAATAGATAAAATGACAGCGGTCGTAAAATAAAACCCGTGTGGAGTCACCAATTGTTAGTATGATTCTTTCGTCGTAAAAGATCACTTTAGCTACGCATAACAAATAGCCCTAACATCGTTTATGGCTGCAAAATATCTTTAAGTCTGCTGCAAAAATTTAGATCTAAGCACAAAAAGACATTAAGCAGATAAAATATAATATGGCTCCATGCATCCAATAGACAAGACAAGAACAAAGTGTTTAAAAGAATGATTTGTATTATATTAAAGAATGGGGCACCTAAGAAAAAAACAAGAAAGGTGTTTTCTAGTTCTCCTCAATGGGATGGGTTCTTGAAATTCCTCAGCGTTTCAGATCTAAAATTCCTCTCTCTTATTGTGGTAGAAAAACCCTGACAAACATAGAACTCAATGGGAGCTCACAAAGCAAAAAATGTAAAATGGTGACCAAGAATAGATCCAGTGTGATCTAATGCAATGAAGGTGACTAATGAATGGGAAAAACCCTCCTATTTATAACAAAATATTAGGGTTATCTAGAACTTGTTGTGAATAAAATATTATTAATCAAATTCTAGAACCACCCTTTAGGAATATTATATTATATTTGTTGGAGGGAAAAGGTCTTTTGACGTGGGTCAATTCCTTTATTTATAAACAATAAATAAATAAATGATTTATTTATTATTTTAGGGAGATGATGGGGATATAATTAAATAAATAATGATTTATTTAATGATTTAGTCAAATTTAACTAGGAATGTTATTAAATAATGATTTAAATAACTTGTTCCTAGGAAATAATTAAATAAATAATGATTTAATTAATTAATTTCCTTGTTTTGGGTTAAATATGACCAGGAAATATGGACCAATGTTATTTGACATGGTGAAAGCAATTTTACTTAGGGTAAAATTGGTCTTACATGGTGTACTTGGGTTCATCTAATGATAATGAGTTAGATGACCAAAAAAATGGTGTAACACCCAACATGTATTAGTATCTTAAACAATTTTGTAGACTCTAGTAGTTCTTAATCTTTGGTGAAATGACAAAATTTTAGCTAGTTCAATTAACTCAGGTGTCTTGGGACTGTTGTCATTATATTCCCCTTCATTGAATTCATTAGACATTTTCCCTGGATTCATAAAAGTGGTTTCAAAAGTTAAAGCTTTACTTGGAGAGGTAAGGTTTTGGGATGGTGAATCATTTAAGTATGGTAAGAACATAAGACTCCCCTGTTCCTGATTTCCAAAGAGATTTGTCCTATGAAAACCTTCCAGTGCTTCTGTTTTGAAAAAAGTTTCTAATTGTACTTTTGATGTTTGTCCTTGGTTTGAGCAACTTTCTTGAGGGTGTAGAATGTGTTCTGTTTTCTGATTTATCTCTATCTCTAGAAATTCAAACTCCCACTCTTCAAGACACAATTGTTCAAGGTCATGATAGTTTTGAGTATGTAGCTCATCATAGAGAATCTAGGGCGGCTGATGTGGTGTGCCTAGATTTATTTCAATTTCTCCTACTGGTTTATCAATGTCTTCATTAGTATGTAAAATGAAAGAATTTAGGTCTGAATGTATGGAATACATAGGGATGTTATCTAGCCTTTCTTGGCTGCTAACCATATATTTCATGTGTGATTCCCAATACAGTATTCTTGTTTGATTAAACACAGGAATGGTGGCGTAAGACATATCTAGTTGAATATTTCCTTGAAGCTTGGGCCCCCAAGATCTGGATAAAAGCATTTCGTACTTGGTAGGGATGTCTGCTACCACTATGTCCATGACCAGGTGTTTTGCAGGTACTTGGGCCAAACTGACACAAAGATCTTTTATCAAGCCTAGACACTTGACTGTGCTTGAATCAAATGAATATAAGTCTTTATAAGGTTTTGTTATTTCTAGGCCTAATCTTTCCATTACTACTTTCAGCATGAGACTGTGAGAGGCCCCAGAATCTAGCATGGCATTATGTAGGATTTGGTCATGTATATTCAGACTAATGTAAAAAGGAAGAGTGGTTCCCTCTTGATATTTTCATTCTATTTTTGGTCCAAACAACACCTCAAGGGTATCATCAGCTAGGTGTAAAGTATCTGCATCATTTCCTATGTTTAGGACCTTTAACACTTGAGATTTGTATGATATTTGAGCAATAAGTTCAGTGAGAGGCATGGTGATCTTAATTTTGGTGATTTCCCCTTCAAAACTGAAAGGTGCTTGTAGTTTAGATAGATTTTCTTCAGTTTTTTTAGCCATGACTTTCTCTATATTCTTAATTTGCTGATTTTGATTCGGGGTTTCGTTCAATATAGTTTTTTCGGGAATATTAGTAGAGGTACTAGGACAGTTGGGATCAAGGCTTGCCTGGCTAGTTTTGTCTTTATTTTGGTCAGTCTTATTAGCCATAATTTTGTTACTATCTGATGTTCTTTTAAGAATGGTATCGGGGGTTTTTGTAACAGCAGCGTCTGATCTACCTCTCTTAGAGTTTTCTTAGTTTTTATTACTCCTAAGATCATATTGCCTATGGACTTCCACTATGGCGTTTTGTAATCCTACCTCAGGATATTCGGGGTCCTCATAACTTGCTTCATTTTGATTTGAGGAGAAGAAAACTTGTTCTTCTTTTATGAGGAAAAACTCACCCTCACTATCAAAACCTATCAAGTTTAAGTGATTTTCATCAAGTGGTTCCATATCTTTTTCTACCTCATCAACATAGTTTTCATGGAAAGGAGGCCTGATCTGTTGGCCATTTTCCCCTGGTTTGTTTTGAGGCGGGTCTCTTCTAAATTTTTGGTTCCGGTTTCTATTTTTAGGATTTGGCTGGTTGTCCCTAAGAGGTGCTTTTTCATTTATATTTATTCTTTCCCAAATTCTCTCCATGGTTCTAACCAGGTTGTCTATTCTGGGATCTGAGGAGGAGGTAGAAGGCATGACCTCATCACGGTATGTGACTTTCTTTTCTAATCTTATCCTAGCTCTTTTCTCAGCTAGGTTGGCTTCGGCACTAACAGCTAATTTTTGCATTTATTCTATGGTCGCAGGGTCTCTTTCTCTTAGTTGGTATGTCATATCGGGATCGAAACCTTCGGGAAATTTTGCTAATGCTGAGCCAAGTGGAGGTTTCATGTGAGGGGGGAGGGCGTTATAGACATTGTTGAATCTAGTGTAATAGTCCTGAACATTTTCCCCCATATTCCTTTTAATATTGTTATATTTGGAAAGGATTTGGATGGGGTTTTTTCTGATTTCCCACCTGTTTATGAAAGTTTGGTAAAGTGCTGGGAGATCATGTATACTGTTAGGAGCTAAGCTTTTAAACCATTTCTTGGGTTCTCCACCTTGGCTTTGGGTGAACATTCTCATTCTTATGGTCTCATCTTCTATTTCCATGTATTCAAAAGCATCATTGATTCTATCTACATGTTGTTGAGAAGTAGTAGCTTCAGTTACAATGAAGTGTGGGATTTTGGATTGATAATCATTTTGCAAAGGTACCAAAGGTAGTGGTAACACCAAGGGCGCATACCAAGCTGCCATGATGGGAGCTGATGGTAGATTTACAGTATGAGGGTTTGTATTATGGGATGAGGTGATTTGCACAGTGGTGGTCTGAATGGGTGTGGCTAAGGTACTTGGACATGTGGACTGATTCTGAGCATATTTGGGGTGATAAGAGCCAAATTGGTGGAGAAGCTGAAAGTCAGGAGGTGTAGTGGGTGAGGCTTCTCTACTAGGACTCTGCTGCAAATCTAAGTGCTCAAGATCGTTAAGGTTGATTTTACTCTGCGACTTGCTTCTAAAAAGGGCTTTTGCTGAACTCAAGTCAAACTAGGAATCTTGCAAGGATGTAAGATGTTCAGGTATAGAGCTTGCTTTGTGGATGGTGTTAGGAATCTGTAATTTTAGCAATTGGTAAGACTAAAACTACAGAAGCAACATTATTTCAACCAACTTTGGGATTCTAGGATCTAGCCCTCCTGAATCCAGAGAGGGATCTCTTTATGAATGAGTTTAAAGATGTGATCTTTAATAACTGAAAATTGTGATATTAGGCTAATTATGAAGAGCTTGGGTTTTGTTTTTTTTGTTTTGGTTGGGCCAGGACATGATGAAGGTGAAGGCAGTTTCAAAATGAAGGGTGAAGGTGTTAGTTGGTGAAGGAATGATTTGGCTGACAGAAAGGCAAAGACAGTTTTAACCCATTGGGCTATGGAGTCATAGGAGGATTTTAATTGGACAGCAAGGTTCAAGCAGGATCCATGGGGCAAGTCACTTATTTCAAAGGATCTCTTAAGGTGATTTTATGGAATGAAACAGATAGGAAATGAAGATATAGTAAAACAGCCTAAGATCAAGTAAGTTGTTTTAAACTATCTTGCTTCAGCATGTACTTAAAGAAAAACATAAGAGTATTCTGAGATCAGGTTAATACCTTTAAACTAGCCTGCTTTGAAGTACTTTCAGTTAGAAAACATTAAAATACAGTTGAAAAAGCTTAAGATCAAGTAAGTGCCTTTAAACTACCCTGCTTTCAGCATATTCAATAAGAAAAACATAAAATTATTCTGAGATCAGGTTAGTGCCTTTAAACCAGCCTGCATTGAAATAATTTTAATTATAAAACATTGGAAAAAACAGTTGAAAAGCTTAAGATCAGGTAAGTGCCTTTAAACTACCCTGCTTTCAGCATATTCAATAAGAAAACCACAGATAACAGTGACAAAGAGCAATTTAGATCAGGCAAGTGCCTTTAAACCAACCTGCATTAATGTAATCTTCAAAGAGAACTTTCAAATGAAGAAAACATAGACAATAAAGCTTTCAGTAAGAGTAGGGTACTGTTGAAATTAAATCCTAGCTCTATGTTTGCTGCTCTTTATCAGAGAAAGCGAACAGAGTGGAAACATTAAGCAAAATAACAATTGACAATGAGGAACACATCACCATTGACACAAATCAGGATCCCATAAATCAGTAGCTTGTATTTGATGTTCGAACCAGTTACAATCAGCAAGCCCGGTGGGTCTTTACAACTTCAAACTTCTCGTATCAGCTTATGTATCTTCGAGTTGCAAACAAGGCATCAGTAGCTTCAGAAAATATTACATATATTTAGATGTCCAGAGACCAACATTTTCTCATCTTCTACAGAAGTATTTATAGAAGAATGAAGAGGTGGGAGGATTTCCCAGGGGTCAAGTATTATTAATTATGTAATCAATGCAATTCCTGGCCTTTGGGAACCAGGCAAGGCATAAGGTGGGAATGTAATCGTTTATAACTCTGCTTCATAACTCTGTTTGTGTCTTTCGAGGCCTAATGATTGAAAAGATATGCTTCTCAACTATTCTTAAACCTTTAAAATAGTTTTTCTGACAATTTGGAGATAAGACCCTTGGTTAGTATTATTTGTTCGGCAGCCTTTGATTTTCTATGAGGCTGTAGGTGCTTGATCAATAAATTCAGCTTTTGATTGAATATTTTGAGGTGCAGGTGGCATCGTGATAACTAAAGGGATCAATTTGCCTCATTTTGTGGCGGTGGAGGTGTTCCTATTGACAAGACCATTTACATCTTCTTTAACTTGTGTTTTGAATCGGAGATTAGGATTTTGATAAGAATCTTAGATGTAATCCCCACGAATCTGTCCTTTAATCCTCTGTCCTGGTAAATTGTGGTCTTCTGCGCTGATACTCTTTCACTGTGTTAAATCCATGGTTTTTGCTGATATGCAGGGTCACGTAGGGTTATGTGGCATGAGTACTTGGATAAACACCGATGAAACGTGAAATTAGAAACCTACGAATGATTCCTGATGAATCGAGGGCAAGAGGATCGTCACCCTCAGCCTGCAAATTTTCCTCAGTATGGCAGAAAAACATTTAAACCCTGAAAAATACAAACAGAAGTTATAAAATCCTGTGTAAATAGGTTGACTACTTTAGAGGACGTGTGGAAGGAGCGGGGCGGTTGGATGGCATCATCCAACGGTCGGGATTAATCGGGAGAGATCATAGAATGGGCGGAAGAAGATTGAATCTGAGTCGTCGATCGCCCAGAGATCGACGGTCGAGAGCAGAGGTTGAAAGTCAAACGGAGGGAATAGGGCGATGGAATATGGACCGTCGATCTGCAGATCAGATCGACGGCAGAGATTGATTTAACGTCGCACTGGGACCACGTTAAGTAGTGGGCATCTTCATCGAGCGATAGTCGTTGGATGGGAGGCTTTATATCGGATGGTCCATGGCGATATCACTCTGCATCCTTGTCTGAACGATAATGTGCAATGGACGGTGGTTTTCCAAACAGTGCCCAGGACGCGTGTCAAGCAGTGTATGGAATCGCGGGAAAACAGCTTTTCGCCCAAGGGCGATGCGATGGATACCGCCGGTTTTGGGAAATCCGCTTATGTACGGTGGGGACCACGGGAGACGAACTCCGCACCATCCGATCTGCAAATCAGATCGACGGTGCGGAACGGTTAGAAAATGGTACCGACGGAATAATGCGAAATAATTAAAAATCCAAATTTTTAACTAAAACAAAGGTTTTAATGTTTTCAGGGGGAAATATTTGTTTTAAAATGAATAAGCACCTGACTGACTCAGCGCCTAGTTTTGGCGCCAGGGCGCATGGATAAAAAAGGGTTAGGGACTTGGCCGAAGGGGGCTTAAGTCCAATACATAGAAAATATGCATTTTAATGGTTTTTCAAGGATTTGGAAAGTGATTTGAGGCTTTCGATAGGGTTAAGAGAGAGTCTTAAAACCTTATCAAGGGTTTTTTATGAAGTGGAAAGGGGAGAAACTAAAAATGAGGGGTTTTCATGGGAAATGGAGGGATAGGAAGAAAAGGTTAGTTTTTGAAGAGGAGGAAGGGAAAAATGGTGCTTGCAGCCATACTCTTTTTGGGAATCTGCAGGATCTCTAAGTGTAAAAATGGGAACAGCAGTGAAGATTGAAACAAGGATATGATGTCTTCCAGAGGCTTCAAGAGATACACTTTTCTGCAATGAAACTATTCCTTGAAGGCTAAACAATGTTTTGGCCACCTTTTGATGGAACAAATTTTATAGGTGGCCAATAGTGGCTCCACTTGGGGATGGTGCCTTCTTGAAGACATCAAGAACTTCTGACTTGGATTCTCAGGGAGGCTGACCTGTGCCTGATCCATTGGGCTGCCCTGCCTGTGCTGGGATGATCTTCTCTGAAAACATATCAGCAGCATTGAAAAAACAATGGATCTTCATCAACACAAACTTTCTACCTACCCAATCCTACTGATCTAACATTTTTTCTTCATTATAGTGCACTTGGATTGGCAAACTCTTTTCACAACATTTCATTCTTTTGAAAGCAGGAAATCTAATCTATTTCTACTCCTTATTTCTCCATGGACTCAGATTAAGCAGTTGAGCCCATATGATTCTCTACCTAATCTACTAATCTGTTAGGATTAAACTGTCCAAAAGATTTTATTTTCTAAATTCTAAAACATAAATTTAAACAACAGTCAATTCAAGATTAAGTTGTTTGACTTGCTGTGATGTATGGCATAAAAACAAGATGCACATAGACATTTATTTTGCAGAAAATTTAAAACAAAATGGAAGGCTTTAAGATCTAAAAGTTCATGCACTTCCTTCACCTTTTTACAGCTCTGTTTTGACTCTTATGTGATTTGTTCCTCCTTTGTTCTCTGGTTCAGATCTTGAGTTAATTAGAACCAGATTTTGATATTTTTTTACTCAAGAAAATAAAACATATTTGAGTCATCTCTCTTTGAAACCTTAGGTTCAAATTTGAGCATGTTTGAACCTTTAATTTTTATCCTAATCTACCCACTGATAAGCCAAGATTAAACAGTTTGGAAAATCAAATTCACTATCCTATCAGCAGTAAATTTAAAACTAATTAGTCAAGATTAAACAGTTTGACTAATTAGAAGTGTGTTATTCAGGAGTGGCATTTAAGCTTGCATACTTTCAGAATTTCTTTCTCTTTTTTGGTATGGGGCTGTACCTTTCTTGTTTTCACAATCTACCCTCTTTTCTTTTCTTTTTATTTTTTTTGTACTTTTTCTTTTATGAGACTAAACAAAGAAAATGGTATTTATAATGGAAATGAAAGCTTTAAAATCGAACTTAGCAGTAGTAATGCTTAAGGACCCTGCCATTGACAGGACCCCCAAACAGATCTGTGCCATCTAACTCTCATAGAAAAAAGGCATTAGGACCAATGGTGGACTGGATGATGTAAGGACCTTGCCACAAACTGTCAAATTTACCATGTTTTCCCTTATCCTCTCTTTTGGAATCCCATTTGAGTACCTTATCTCCAATGTTGAAAACACAAGCCTTTGTTATTTTGTCGAACAACTTCTTTATGTTTTCTTGCACCTTCTGAGCCCTATTGTAAACCTCTTCCCTTGTCTGCTGGAGATGTATTGTCTGACTGATCCTCCTAATCATGTTGTCCTCTTCTGACTGTATTTCTTGGATTAATTTTATTACTAGTACACCTAGGCTGGTGAGAAATACTGCTCTGCTCCATAAACAAGCTGGTAAGGGGACACTCCAATGGACTTTTTTGTGGTCAATTTATTTGCCCACAGAGCATGCACCAACTTGTTATGCCATGATTTTTTATTCTCTTCAAGCAGCTTCTTGATGATGGTCACCAAAATTTTATTCGAAGATTCTGCTAGCCCATTACCTTGAGGGTAGTAAGCAGTGGAATGACCAAGTGTAATCTGATACCTGTGACAAAAATCAATCATCTTTTTGGAACAAAAAGCAGCAGCATTATCAGTAATAATCTTCCTAGGGCATCCGAATCTAGACAAGATATGGTCTTCAAGGAATTTTATAATGATAGAATCTGTGGAATTCCTAGAAGGGATGGCTTCAATCCATTTTGTGAAATAGCCAGTGGATGTGAGAATCGATTTGTGTTGGGCAGACGAAGCAGGATGGATTTCCCCTATAAAATCTAGGCCCCACTGTTGAAAAGGAGCTTCAACAGTGATAGGTTGTAATGGTAAAGGAAGAAGTTTTCTTTTTCCTTCAAAAATCTGGCACTTTTGACAGGAAACTATCATTTTATGGACATTCTAGAAGAGGGTGGGCCATTAATAGCCAGCTCTAAGGATTTTATTGGCTGTGGTTTTCCAGTAAAGATGGTCTCCACACTCTCCTTCATGGAATTCATGCTTGATCCTTTCTGCATCAACTTCAGGCAAACATTTAAGCAATAAACCATCAACATTTTTCCAAAATAAACATTCATTTAAAATGCAATAGTTCCTAGTTTTCAATTTTAAAAACCTTGCCTTTGTTTTTGATAAATCAGGAGGGGCATTGAGATTTGCAAGCACATACAAGATATCAGTGTACCAAGGTGAGTTTTGAAACTGCTCTTCGACAGTGGGAGCAGGTAATTCTTCTTTTTCATCCAAGGCATCTACCATGTTAATTTCAAGGGCTTGTAGATTAGATTCAGCCATTAATATAGCTAAGCCCTGACCTTTAATAAGTTTGGTTGGTCTGATTTCCAAATCATACTCTAATATAGCAGCAATCTGTTTACCTCTCTTTCCATCTGGGTCTTGTGACAAGATGTCTTTTACCGCTATATTAGGTACATAGGCAATGATGTGGGACCCTGAAGTCCTTTAAGGCCTTTACCAAAGCATAGGCCTGTTTTTCCATTATGTTATATTTAAAGGGTGCATCCCTTAAAGCCTTGCTGAAAAAAGTAATGGGTTGTTCCTGTCCCTCTGGGTTTTTCTGCAACAGGACTGCAGCCACAGTATGCTCTGAGGAAAAGGAGAAAATAAGGAACTCTTTTGAAAAGTCTGGGTTGATTAGGACTGGCGCCCGGGTGAGTGCATGTTTTACCAATTCGAAGGATTTTTTGGTTTCTACATTCCACTTCACTCCTACTTATTTCTTGAGCATATTAGTCATGTTTCTAAGGAGCTCTACTAAGTTTGGAATAAACCTCCTCAAGAATTTAATCTTTCCAATAAAGGACTGCAATTATTTTATGTTCCTTGGTTGGATAATCTATAGTATTCCCTCAACTCTATTTGGATCTATTTTAATCCCTTCTTCTGATATGATATGGCCAAGGAGTTTACCTTCCTGAAGGCCAAACACTGTCTTTTTCGGATTTAAAGATAACCCAAACCTTCTACACTTTTCAAGGACCTTTCTTAAATGTTTTAGATGCTCTTCATCGGATTTGGAATAAACTGTTATGTCATCAAGGTAAATCACAATGAAGTGCCCTATTTACTCTGAAAATGCAATGTCCATGGCCCTTTGGAAAGTGGCCCCAACATTCATTAATCCAAAAGGCATTTTCACATATATGAAAGTGCCCCAAGGAGTGGTGAAAGTTGTCTTGAGTTGGTCTTCTGGGAGCACTAAAACCTGGTTATACCCTGAAAAACCATCTAACAGAGAAATCCTCTTTGAACCAACTACCCTTTGTAGAATGTGTTCCATTTTGGATAAAGGGTAATTGTCTTTTAGGGAGGCTCTGTTAAGGTTTCTGAAATCAATGCACAATCTGATTTCTCCTGTCTTTTTCCTCATGGCTACAAGGTTAGAAACCCAGTCTGAAAACCTCACAGGCACAATGATTCCTGCCTCATACATTTTCTTGATTTCCTTTTCTACTAGAGGTAGTTGTATTGGATTAATTCTACGCAGTTTTGCTTAAAGGGTTTTTTGTTTTCTTTCAAAGGAATCTTGTGTTGGATTATTTCTGTATCGTAGGCTTTCAAGTATTCATAGCTCCAGGCAAACACATCGACAAACTCTTTAAACAGGTCAACGTATTTCCTTTTCATGTCTGGAGGCAAGGACCTAGCTAATTTAATCATTTTAGGCTGATCCTCGGTGCCTATGTTGCATTCCTCGACCTCAGACTCTGTGTATTCTACGGTGGGCTTCTTTGCTACATTGTTAAAATCAAAGAGGTCTTCTAACGGTGCTAGCCCTCTAGGTATGTTCTTGTACTTTGACGACAATATCTCAATGTCTTCGTTTTCCGTGTCCTTGTATTCTTCAGTATAAGTGTCAAGTTTTTTATGTAACATGTTGATTTCTACGGGACCAGATGGTTTTTATTTTTCAGGGGACTTTTTGTTTAGGCGATTTTCATCATATTTAGAATCCGAATCAGATGACTCAAATTCGTTCCTGCCCAGCAGAAAATCCTCTATCTGTTTGTCACCCTCAAATACCTGCCAATATTTTTCATTATCTGGCACCGCTAGTCTAAACTTAATTTGAGTTGTACAGTCTTTGGTTCCAAATGGCATTAAGCATGTTCTAGCCGCAAAAGCTAAATTGTGTGTGGCAATATTTCTTTTTATTGGAACGAAAATCAATTTGGACTCCTCAAAAGTTTTTAAAAGGTCCATGACATCATTTCGATAAGCTCTAAGCTTGGGATGATTTGCGTTATATTCCCCATTGACTTGTTTAATGACTAGTTCTCAATCCCCATACACATTAATTCTTGTGGCTCCTAACTTTTTTAATAGATGTAAGCCTAAGAGAAGGGATTCATATTCCGCTATGTTATTGGAACACTGAAATTTTAATTTGCAGGAAATTTTTTCTGTGTGGTTGTTTTCAGTGTTGGTAATCTAGACACCTGCACCAGCATTTTTTTCAATGCATGACCCATCAAAATACATACTCCACAGAGGAATATTTTCGGTTTCGTCTTGGTTATTGTCCCCTTCAACCAACATGCTCAAGGGTTGTTGTGAAATCTCGATACTTAGTTGTATTTGTTTCACCTTCTCAGGTTTGTCATGGAGCTGAGCGTGATGGGAAGTCTGTTGTTTGCCATTTGGTTTTGTTCACTCTGGTCCGTTGTTTCAACGCACTGTTCCAAAATTTCTCTCTTGTTTTCTTCCATATCTAGAACTGCATTTATTTCTAGATTTGGGGTCTCTAACTGTTTATCTGAGTCACTGTGTTCTGGCTCTGACTGTTTTGAGGATTTATTGTTGCAAAATATAAATGAATCTAGGTTAGTATGGACAGAATAAATGGGAGAATTTTCGGGCTTTTCTGGGCTACTGACCATGAATTTCATGTGTGACTCTCTGTACAGTCTTCTGAGCTGGCTAAAAACAGGGATAGTAGCATATGTCCCATCCATCTGTATGGTACCTTGGAGCTTAGCACCCCATGATATTGATAATAACATGCCATATTTAGGAGGTACATCAGCCACCACAACATCCATTACCATGCACTTGGTTGGGATTTGGGTTAAACTCACACAAAGGTCTTTGATCAGGCCAAGGCACTTTACTCTGTTTGAATCAAAAGAATATAAATCCTTGTAAGGTCTGGTTATTTCTAATCCTAGCCTTTCCATTATCACCTTTGGCATAAGGTTGTGCGAGGCTCCAAAGTCATGCATAGCATTATGTAGGATCTTGTCATGAACATTAAAACTCATATAAAAGGGAGGTATAGTTACCTCCTGATATATACCTTCAATATTAGGACCAAAAATGAGCTCTGGCTTGTCATCATTAAGATTGACTGAGACATTATTATCCTCAATATTTAAAGCCTTCAAAATTTGGGTCCTATATACATTCTGGGCAGCTAACTCAGTCAGGGGAACAGAGATTCTGATCTTTGAAATTTCCTGCTCTAGGTTGAAAAGAATCTGGTTTTTTGATGAACTTGTCTCAGCCTTACTAGCTCCCAGTCTATCAGCAACATCAACTTGCTGATTTGTTCTACTCGTTTTTGACAAAATGGTCTTAACAGGAGTACTAGCTGAAGTGGTAGTACTACTAATGTCCGCACTCTGTTTTTCATTATTTTGAGTGCCTTTCTCTCTATCTCTATCAGAATTCACAGCTATTGTTTTATCCTTTTTTTTGACAATTTTAGGCTTGGTTGTAGTGTTGTTTTGTGAAGATTTGTCAGAGGTTTTAGTGTTGGGAGTTTGTTGACTGGTTTTGCTTCTAAGGTCATATTCTTTTTTAGGCTCTATGATGACATTTTCCATGTCCTGAAAATAAATTGCATTATCATCTTTGTTGTCATCATAAGGGGTATGAAAACCTTGTTCCTTATCAAAATGAATCTCAAAGTCATCATTATCTACTCCCAACATGTTGATATCGTCTTCCTCTATTATCTCCTCTGTTTCCTCAACCTCACTTATATAGTTTTGATGAAAGGGAGGAGTGATTTGTTGATCATCTTCCCTAGGTTTGTTTGGAGGTTGGTTCCTTCTAAAATTCTGATTCTGGTTCTGGTTCTTATTTTGAGGAGCAGTTTGGTTTTGACTTGTTTGTGCTCTCTCAAGGATGCTCATTTTCTTCATCATCTCCTCCATCATTCTTTCCATCTTTGAGTTGGAAGTAGAGGGAATATTTTCCTCTCTGAAGGATACTCTCTTTTCAATTGTCATTCTTGCTCTCTTCTCCATCAAGTTGACTTCCACAGAAAGAGCAACCTTTTGCATATCTTGAAGAGTTGCAAAATCTCTCTCTCTCAGCTGATAGGCCATCTCAGGGTCAAACCCTTCGGGAAGCTTGTTTAAAGTTGAGCCTTGTGGAGGTTTTAGTTCTGGGGAAAGTGCATTATACACACTATTGAATCTAGTGCAATAAGCTTGCACACTTTCCCCGGTGTCTCTATGGAGATTTTTATAGTCAGAAAGGACTTGGAGAGGGTTTTTCTTTACTTCCCATTTGTTTAAGAATGTTTGATGGAAGGCTTGCAGATCACGGATACTATGGGGGGTTAAACCTTTGAACCATTTCCTCACTTCTCCCCCTAAGCTCTGAGTGAATAGCCTAAGTTTGACGAAATCATCATCAATTTCATTTATTTCAAAGTAGTCATTCATATTATCCACATGTTTTGATGCAGTTGTAGCATTGTTAGCATCATATAATGGAATTTTGGACTGATAGTCCTGTGGAAGATTGACTAGTGGTACAAGAAGGACTAGGGGAGCATACCATGCGGCCATGGCAGGAGGTGGAGGTGGATTTACAAGAGGGACAGTGGGCTGAAGTGGGGTGGTTTGAACAGTGGATGTAGGGTGAGCAGAAGTGGATGGACCAGGAATAGACTGTTGAGTTGATCTTGGATGAGGGGCACCTAAGTTGTGAAGAAAATGCAAATCAGGAGGTGTTGTTTCTCTACTACCAAGAGGTTCACTTGTTTGTGGGGATGATAGTGAAGACTCAAAATCTAACTGATCTAAATCACCAAGAGACCTAGTTCTAAATGGGTTTACTAAGTCAACTTGAGATTGTTGTAGAGCTGAAAGATTTTCAGGGACAGAATTGGCTCTCAAGGGTGATCTGAAAATGGTTGACAAATTTATCTTAGGCGACTTCCTAAGGATACTTTCTGGGTTATCAACTATCTCAGGTGGATCAGGTTCAGGGTAGGCTCTAGTGTGAATCTTTCTAGAAGCCACTATGCTATGTTTTTGAGACCCAAAATAAACAAGACAAGTTCAACCAGGTATGACAATCTTTAAGAGGTTAACTTAGTATGTTTACACAAATCTTAATCCTACAGTCCTCTAACTGAGTTTGAATAATATTAATGACAAGGGTTCTTCCCAGTGGAGTCTTAAGGTCTGTTCAGGATTGTGGAGTTGCCAAGTGGAAGTTTTTATCTCTTTTCAGAGGTAAAATATTTTATGTTCCACCACCATGTTTATTGGATACCAATCCGAAATATTTTCAGGTCTTTCTAAGTTATTTTTCAGTTGTATGATTTTTAAGAGTATGCTAACTCTGTTTCAAAACTTAGCTATGGTTATGAGACAAAGAAAATCTACTCCTATGGCTAAGCCAGCTGATTTTTCAAGGTTAGATAAAGTCTTAAGAGAATCCTAGGGTTTACCTAGATTTTCACTGATTTAAACAAGTTTCATCATAGATACCATTGCTTGGTAGTGCTTGAAAAGGTTGCTTCTTACTCTCAAGGTTTTATGAATTTTTTCTAGGGAACTCAAACCAGAGATTGACTGGGAGGGCATTCACCAGATATGTCACCCCTGTAAGAGGATGAGATCCAGAGGCTACCTAGCCCTTTCCAGACTCTGTCTAAGAGTATGGGAGAACACAACAAAGGTATAGGGTTTGGGGTCCCCAGCGGAGTCGCCAGAAATGTTAGGAATATGTAATTTTAGCAGATTGGTAAGACTAAAACTGCAGAAGCAACATTATTTCAACCAACTTTGGGATTCTAGGATCTAGCCCTCCTTAATCCAGCGAGGGATCTCTCTATGAATGAGTTTAAAGATGTGATCTTTAATAACTGAAAATTGTGATATTAGGCTAGTTATGAAGAGCTTGGGTTTTGTTTTGTTTGTTTTGGTTGGGCCAGGACATGATGAAGGTGAAGTCAATTTCAAAATGAAGGGTGAAGGTGTTTGCTGGCGAAGGAATGATTTGGCTGACAGAAAGGCAAAGACAATTTTAACCCATTGGGCTATGGAGTCATAGGAGGATTTTAATTGGACAGCAAGGTTCAAGTAGGATCCATGGGGCAAGTCACTTATGTCAAAGGATCTCTTAAGGTGATTTTATGGAATGAAACAGATAGGAAATGAAGAACAAACAAATGAAGATATAGTAAAACAGCCTAAGATCAAGTAAGTTCTTTTAAACTATATTGCTTCAGCATGTAATTAAAGAAAAACATAAGAGTATTCTGAGATTAGGTTAATACCTTTAAACTAGCCTGCTTTCAGCATATTCAATAAGAAAACCACAGATAACAATGACAAAGAGCAATTTAGATCAGGCAAGTGCCTTTAAACCAACCTGCATTAATGTACTCTTCAAAGAGAACTTTCAAATGAAGAAAACATAGACAATAAAGCTTTCAGTAAGAGTAGAGTACTGTTGAAAGTAAATCCTAGCTCTATGTTTGCTGCTCTTTATCAGAGAAAGCGAACAGAGTGGAAACATTAAGTAAAATAACAATTGACAGTGAGGAACACATCACCATTGACACAAATCAGGATCCCATAAATCAGTAGCTTGTATTTGATGTTCGAACCAGTTACAATCAGCAAGCCCGGTGGGTCTTTACAACTTCAAACTTCTCATATCAGCTTATGTATCTTCGAGTTGCAAACAGGGCATCAGTAGCTTCAGAAAATATTACATATATTTAGATGTCCAGAGACCAACATTTGCTCATCTTCTACATAAGTATTTATATAAGAATGAAGAGGTGGGAGGATTTCCCAGGGGTCAAGTATTATTAATTATGTAATCAATGCAATTCCTGGCCTTTGGGAACCAGGCAAGGCATAAGGTGGGAATGTAATCATTTATAACTCTGCTTCATAACACTGTCTGTGTCTTTCGAGGCCTAATGATTGAAAAGATCTGCTTCTGGACTGTTCTTTAACCTTTAAAATAGTTTTGCCGACAATTTGAAGATAAGACCCTTGATTAGTATTATTTGTTCGGCAGCCTTTGATTTTCTGTGAGGTTGTAGGTGCCTGATCAATAAATTCAGCTTCTGATTGAATATTTTGAGGCGTAGGTGGCGTCGTGATAACTAAATGGATCAATTTGCCTCATTTTGTGGTGGTGGAGGTGTTCCTATTGACAAGACCCTTTATATCTTCTTTAACTTGTGTTTTGAATCGGGGATTAGGCTTTTGATAAGAATCTTAGACGTAATCCCAACGAATATGTCCTTTAATCCTCTGTCCGGGTAAATTCTGGTCTTCTGCGCCGATACTCTTTCACTGTGTTAAATCCATGGTTTTTTCTGATATGCAGGGTCGCGCAGGGTTATGTGGCATCAATGCTTGGATAAACACTGATGAACCGTGAAATTAGAAACCTGCGAATGATTCCTGATGAATCGAGGGCAAGAGGATCGTCACCCTCAGTCTGCGAATTTTCCTCAGTATGGTGGAAAAACATTTAAACCCTGCAAAATACAAACAGAAGTTATAAAATCCTGCGTAAATAGGTTGACTGCTTCAGAGGATGTGTGGAAGAAGCGGGGTCGTTGGATGGCGTCATCCAACGGTCGAGATTAATCGGGAGAGATCATAGAATGGGCGGAAGAAGATTGAATCTGAGCCGTCGATCGCGCAGAGATCGAAGATCGAGAGCGGAGATTGAAAGTCAAACAGAGGGAATAGGGCGATGGAATATGGACCGTCGATCTGCAGATCAGATCGACGGCGGAGATTGATTTAATGTTGCGCTAGGACCACGTTAAGTAGCAGGCATCTTCATCGAGCGATATCTGTTGGATTGGCAGCTTTAGATCGGATGGTCCACGGTGATATCGCTTGGCATCCTTTTCCGAACGATAACGCGCGATGGACGGCGGTTTTCCAAACAGTGCCCAGGACGCATGTCAAGCAGTGTATGGAATCGCTGGCGATCACGGGAAAACAACTTTTGGCCCAAGGGCGGTGCGATGGATACCGCTGGTTTTGGGCAATCGGCTTATGTATAGTGGGGACCATGGGAGACGAACTCCACACCATCCGATCTGCAGATCAGATCGACGGTGCGGAACGGTTAGAAAATGGTATCGGCGGAATAATGCGAAATAATTAAAAATCCAAAGTTTTAATTAAAACAAAGGTTTTAATGTTTTCAGGGGGGAATATTTGTTTTAAAATGAATAAGCGCCTGACTAACTCAGCGCCTGGTTCTGGCGCCAGGGTGCATGGATAAAAAAGGGTTAGGGACTTGGCCGAAGGGGCTTAAGTCCAATACATAGAAAATATGCATTTTAATGGTTTTTCAAGGATTTTGAAAGTGATTTGAGGCTTTCGATGGGGTTAAGAGAGAGTCTTAAAACCTTATCAAGGGTTTTTTATGAAGTGGAAAGGGGAGAAACTAAAAATGAGGGGTTTTCATGGGAAATGGAGGGATAGGAAGAAAAGGTTAGTTTTTGAAGAGGAGGAAGGGAAAATTGGTGCTTGCAGCCGTACTCTTTTTGGGAATCCACAGGATCTCTAAGTGTAAAAATGGGAACAACAATGAAGATTGAAACAAGGATATGATGTCTTCTAGAGGCTTCAAGAGATACACTTTTTTGCAATGAAATTGTTCCTTGAAGGCTAAACAATGTTTTGGCCACCTTTTGATTGAAAAATTTTTATAGGTGGCCAACAGATGGTCCTATTGGTAGTTAAGTTACCAGTTTCAGAATTTTGCCACAAAATCTTTTCTGGGTCATCAACTATGATAGGGGGATTCGGGTCCGGGTGAGATCTGGTATTAATTCTTCGTGAAGCCAGATTTCAAAGTTAAAGCTTAGAGAGGGTGATAGTTGTGATTTTTTTTTTGGATGGTTGTCCTCTCTAGGGGTTTCGCTAATGTGAGTAAGGTAAAAACAAAATGAAGGCTAGTGGAGTCGCCAGGTGGATTTTCTTGAGATTTATGGTCCACCACCAATACCGACAAAGATGTTTTTTAAGAAAATTCTTTTCTAGAAAACTTTTATGTGAAAACTTGCAAGAATGACTTAAAACTTAGTTCAACAGTTTGCTAGATTGTTGAGGAAGCTATAGTTCTATTTGCAATTTATTCTGTTGATTTCCTTTGTTTAGATGAAGATTTTTGAATCCCTAATTTGTACTTAGTTTGTCACTGATTTCAGAGGATACATCATGAGCTTTGTGTTTTTTGGAAAAGAAAGTGAACAGGATAGTATAATTTATGAAATTTTTGGTTTTTTATGGAGTATAAGGCCTACTAGAGGCTAGTGGAGTCGCCAGGTGGATGTTTTGTTGTTTTTAGAGATATGTATTTATGGTCCACCACCAATAACTGAGAAAAGCCAATCTAGGGATGTTTTTTGGGGTTTTCTGAGTTTTTTATATGCAGCCTCGTTTGTAAGAGTGTTCTAAACCTGATTCATCACTTAGCTAAGGTGGTGAAGCAAAAAGAGTTTACTCTAAATGACTTTATAGGCTAATTTTCTGATTTTAGTTTTGAAGGACTAAAGAGTTTACAAGAGTTTGCTATACTGTTATGCACTCAGTAAGTCCCACTGTGATCGCCATTATGTTAGTGTGGTGATGAGGTGGCTGATTCACTGGATATTCTTGAAGATAAAGAATTTCTGGAGTCCTAAGGTATACTTCGATCGTCACTAACTCAGAAAAGTCCCACCGTGATCGCCATTAAGCATGAGCAGTGGGGTAGGTCGACAAGATAGTCTTCTTAAGGGATGCTGAAATGTTTAGGGAGGTCTAAGTTTGTTTATTACTCAGAGTCCCAGCATGATCGCCATGATGTTAGGGTCCCGTGATTTGGCAGATTGGCAAGCCAAGTGACAGGGTAACATCAAACCAACTTTGGAGCCCTAGGACCTAGCCTTCTTGGACTCAAAGAGGGCTCTCTCTATTATGAAAAGGATGTAAACTTGTTTTCTTTTTATGTATTTGATTTTAGGCTAGTTGTTAAGTATGTTTTGTTTTAGGTTTTTTGAGGGGGAACTGATCAAAGGACAAATAGATCAAAATTCTTCAGATCAACTGGGCTATGGGGTCGAAGGTCAAGACTGTCTCAAATGGTGGACAAGGTATATTGCAGGGCCGATTTGGTCGAGATAAATGGATGCTTTGGGTGTAAGTGAAATGAGATGGACACTAATTTTGTGAAATACAAAGAGGTTTTAAGCATAAATAGTTTTACAACAAACATTCATGTGGTGGGTCTAACCATTAATCACTATAAATGAAACTCACACTGATAGATGCAGAAAATAAAAAATCAGGCAATGCATAGAAGCATAAGACCCTCTAACTTTGGGAAAATCACCTTTAGACTTTTGGGAAAACAAATAAGACAAACAAACAACTCAATATATGAAGAGGGAACTCCTAAACATCATATGTTGAGCTATCGGGAACTTTGAAATAAGACTGCAGAGCATGGGCAAAGGGCAAGTTCGAAACAAGACCTCTTTGACTTAACTAAGACAATCAATACTTCAAAGAGAGATTTCAGAGATGGAGTTTTGATTAGCTATGAGTAAGTAGGGCATACCATGAATCATACTAGATAGCATACATAATAACCATTAATGAAACTGATAACAAGTTCTTAGGGTACCAAAGAGAAATTAAGAATTCTTTGACATAACTAAGAAAGAAGAAAAACATAGAAGCTGTAATGAATCAGGAAACTTGAGGTGCCTCCATGGGCATGTATCAAATCTATTCTTTACTGACCTACAGCAAGAAAGAAGCATGAAAACATGTATGATAAACTAAGGAAACATAACAGATAAGGAACACAATATCATTCACCAAGCCATGAAATCCTACAAACAGTCCTCCTCCACCATCCAAGTCAAACAAGAGATCATCCACTTCATGAGACAAAGTATTTCTTCAAAGCTTGAAATGATATGTATTGCTCTATAACATCAAGTTCAGCCTCTGGTTACAATGAATTCTCTTGGATTATATAGGCCAAAGAGAAAGAAACCCTCCTAGAGCATCTAGAATGCCATTGGCCTAATACAAATATCTGATTTTGTCCTTAAGGCTTTGCAAAGCCCAAGGCACAAAATATCTTCAAAAATATCTATTTAAGCTAATAATAGAAATAAAATTGACTTTTCATCTCTGACATGGAGTTAAAAATAGCTAAACGCACATTTGGATGTTCATATTTAGAAAACTGCTTTTTTAGCCAAAATGCTACAGGAGCGTAGCAACAGAAAGAAGCCTATTTTGCAGACAACTTTGGAGGGACCTCCCAATGTCGAAATGAGACCCATGACAGCTCGTTGGAAAGCCCTAGATGTCTAGTTTTTTGAAATACTTGATTTTTCTCACACGGATCCCTGAAAGTCTATAAAAAGTTGGACTGAGTGAAAAAACCCAGGAGGGTCTCATCTGCTGATATGTGAAGCAGAAAGGTGAATTTTGACTGATTTTTGCCTCTTTGGGGGACCAAAACACCTCCTTTTGATCTGAAAATTTGTAAGTAGCTGCCCCCAAATTTAATACATCCAAAAAAATGGCTTTCATGAGCTGAGGATGCTCCTAGAACCCATGGCAGCGCCTAGAAAAATGTACAATTAGGGCCAAAAAACACAAAAAACAAGATCATGTCAAAATTTGCTCAATTTTGGCGAGCAAGACCATTATGGGTTCTTAGAATCATGAAAGGAATATTAGGCCAAGATTTCAAGCCTAGATATGTCATTTTCCACGTTTTCCACCAGGCGCCTCTTTCGGGCAGTTTTGAGCCTTTCTTGAGCAAGTTTGAGCTTTCTTGAGCAAGTTTGAGCCCGATCATCTTCCTTTGTAGACCCAAGTCTCTATTCGATTTCTCTAATTTATCCTCCAAATTCTTGTTGGCTCTTTCAATCCATGATTCTTTATCATTTTCTATTTTTTGGACGAGCAATTGTGTGAGAGGATAAGATCGAACAAGGGTTGCTTCTTCTTCCTTCTTTTTCTCCAAAGCTTTCCTGAGACACATAGTCCGAGGCATTTTTCTTATTGGCTACCCTTATTCCTTGGTATTGTTGGTATCCTGTGTTTTGATAGATTGGCTAACCAAAATACAAGGCAACATCAGAACCAATCTTTAGAGTTCCAGGATCTAGTCCTCCTGTTCTCAGAGAGGGATCTCTCAAATGGTTTCCAAAGGTATGTCTTGTTTGCTTTTAAGTATTGATTTTAGACTAGTTATTTAGTGCAAGTGTTTGTTTGATTTGTTTGTTTGGTTGAATTAGTACAGAAGAACATGAAAGTTCTAGGCAGTATAAACAAAAAGAAGAAGTGTTAGATTCATTGGGTAATGGAGTCAAGAAGAAGTAAATAACAAGCTCATCAATGGATATGGGATATCAAAGGGAAAATCTAACTTGGCCACAGGATCCTTTAGTTTTGTGAATGATATGGACATTAATGATTTTGAAAGAGAGTTTGAATTCTCAACAAAGGGAACTTGAAAACATAACTTGAACATAAAGAGGTATTTGATAGACAAGGCTAACCATGAATTCTACAAACCATACTTTAAGCAAATGATGACTTCAAGACAACTTTTAAAATGAAATCTAAGATTCGGGAGCACATCCTATTATCTCAAAGATTTTATTTCAAAGGACTTAGAAAACATAAAAGATTCACTGATAATTGCAGTCATAGAAGAGGGAACGCCTAAAAATCCATGATTACAACTATAAAGACCTTTAAAACAATTGTTCAAGCAGGGACAAAGGGTATGATAAAAACATACCTCCTTGGATAACTATAAACAATGGTACTTCAAAGGGAGACTTCAAAAACATTTTTCAAGTGGCAACAGGCAAGCAAGGAAAACCATAAATCATGCTGGAACCAACTATTTGAACTATTAGAGAAATTAAAAAGCATGAGGACTAAAGAGAAAGATTAAAGACTCTTAAATACCTCAGCAGAATAAAACATAAAACAGTGAAGGATAAACAGGTCTAAGGTGCTTCCAGGAGTCATTTCTTAGCCTAAACTTTTCATCCTACTGTAGTAATAATTTATGAAACATAATGAAAACAGGAAAAACAGTAGACAGTTCAGAATACATCACCAACAGCCAAGCTCAGGGATCCAATGATAGAGCCTTCTCAAAAACAAGCATGTCACAACATCATCAAGCTTCCCAGACTTAAATTTCTTCTTCAACTTCGAACAAACTATGTATTATTCCAAAGAGTTTATGTGTTACAACTAGTGACCAACCAACCAACCTCTCATCTTCTTCAGAAGTATTTATAGAAGAAATGAGGAGTTGAAAGAGTTTTAGGATTGAAATGTAATTAATTCTACACTAAATGCAACTCTTAGCCTTGAAAACCATGCAAGGCACAAGGTAGGAATGCATCGAATTACAACTCTATTTCATTACCTATGTTTCTTCTTTTTTAGGCTTAATGGGCAAAAAGATTGACTTTAAGGCCTATTTATCTTTTACAATAACTTCACTGACAGTTTAAAATTTGTTCTTTTGTTGGTAATTAATGTTCAGGTGTCTTTAGGCAAATATCTTCGGACTGGGCAATAACTATGCCTTCTTTTGATTTATTGAGGCTACAGGTGGCACTTTTGGTAGCTGAAGAGGATAATTGGCCTCTGATGTGGAAATGGAGGCCTCCTTTACTGATATTTTCCTTTGTTTTATCTTAAAAACACCTTTGATATGTTTTTGGTCTGTGTTTTAGGCTTAATTAGCCTTGATCTTCATCTTCGGGTCTTTTATTCCTTACTAACTGTGGATTAGGCCTTTGATTATTGAATTTGTGTCTTAATCACTTTAAACTCTGATTCAAAATAATTAATTCTTCACTTATGCTCTGATCTCCTATATTCAATGTTGATACTCTTCAATTAATGGATTCTGATTGTGTTTGCATGTTTGTAGGTGCGCAGAGGGTTTCATGATATCACCAATGCTCATGAGGCATGGGTAGAATCATAGTTTGAACCATGTAGATTCCCTTTCTTCGTGGATAATGGCCTGTGGATCGTCATCCCTGGCCTTAGAATTATTTTAAAAACTATGGGAAAACCTATATATCCTGCACAAAGCAAACAAAATTTATAAAAAACCTGCGAAAAATAGGTTCAAAGACTTCTTTGGCGGTTTGGCCGCGAGAGAAAATCGGCACCGTTGGATTAGAATGATCAACGGTTGAGATTAATTGGTGGGGTCACTTGGGATATTAGATCGAAATAAAGTGAATTGGGGTCGAAATTAAGTTGGGACCGTCCGATCTCAGAGAACGACGGCTGAGATTTAAAATCGAAAAGACAATGTTGTGGAGAATAGTGGTAAGGCAGAAAACCGACAGCGGTTTTCGCATTGTGTTTGGGTGGTATGTGGTTTTTCCAAAAAAAATCGCGATACGATACAGTAGTTGACACCTGTCCCTTCTAAAACCGCTCTTTTCACAAAATTATTTGGCGTTAAACCTTATGCGCAAAGTTTTACGAAATGCTGCGTCTATCGTTGGATCGGAGGCTCCAGATCCGACGGTGCGGATCACACGCGATGGGGAAAGCTGCACAGATGAGTGGAGTAGTGGGGTCCACGTTTATTTTGTCGTGTAGTGGAAAATTTAAGTGGTGAGGTAAAAATTCAATCAATAAATGGGTTTCATCAGGGTAAGTCCCGATCATCCGATCTTAAGAATGAACAGTCAAGATTAAAGGAAGGGGCGGAAATATTAAAAAGGAGAAAAGGAAAGGCAAGATGGATGGGCGGAGAGTGGGTGCAACGATGACCGTTGATCTGCAGAGATCAATGGTCCACATTCAATTTAATCTTTTCATCGGGGAATGAAAAAATAAAAGGAATTAAGGGTTATGACGGGGTTTCTAAGCCTTTAGTACCTGATTGCAAGGCCCTAAGTCATATGAAGTGGAGGTCTGAAGGAAATAAGCCCTCAGGAGCTTAAGACCTATAAAGTGTTAAATGAGTGATTTTAGGCCAAAAAAACAGGGTTTTTAAGCCAAACTAAGGGTTTTGATAGATAAAAGGAGGATTTTTTAAACCAAATAAAGGGAGATACAAGGTTTAAAATGGGGGGTTTGATGATTTAGAGGTTAATATGAAGGGGTTTTGAGGGATTTTATGAAGGAAACAAGGATGAAAATGGGGTTTATTTATGAGTAAAGGAGGACTGAAAATGATGAAAAATGGAGTTTAAGCAGTCTTTATCTTGGCAAACAGCAAGTTATTTAGGACTAATAGGGAAACAACAGTGACGATTAACTCAAAGGGTAAATATCTTCATAAGACTTTAAGAACTAACAATTTGGTCATGAATTGTTTCTTTAAAGGCTAAAAAGATATTTAGCCACCATTTTATATGGCAAATTTTATAGGTGGCTAACAGTGGCTCCACTTGGGGAGGGCAGCTGGTCTTTTAGATGTCCAGAATCTCAGTTGTAAATCTTTGGCTTTCATTAAACCATTGCCTTAATCCATTGGGCAGCAACCTTTCTTTTCTTTTGGCTTACCTTTATTTGATTTGATCATCTTTTGGAGCAATCTAAAACAATGGAATTCTATCAAAACAACATCTCTACCTACCCATTCCTAATGATCCTAACATTTTTTCTTATTTCAGAGTGCATTTGGACTAGCAAACTCTCTTCAACAACCTTTTATTCTTTTGAAAAAATAGGAAACTAATATATTTCTACTCTTATTTCTCCATGAACTCATTTTAAACAGTTGAGTTCATAAGTTTCTCTACCTAACTACTATCTATCAGGGTTAGATTGCCTGATAGACCTTTATTCTCTAAATTCTAAAACAGGAAATTCAAAAACAGCCAAGCCAAGATTAAGCAATTTGACTTGCTGTAGATCTATGGCATAAATACAAGCTGCACATAGATTAAAATTTGCAAAAAAATAAAACAAAATTGTGAAGGCTTAAGATCTGAAAATCAAAAACATCTTTCATCTTTCTTCAGCTCTGGTTTTAATTTTGTTTGAGTTGTTTTCTCTTTATTTTCTGGTTCAAGTTTTGATCTTTTTAGAACCATTTCTTTTTCAATCTCATAGGTTCAAGATTTGATCTTGTTTGAACCTTCATTTTTCTATCCTAATCTACCTTACTGATAAGCCAAGATTGAGATGTTTGGCTGATCTAATTCACTAACCTATTAGCAGTAAATTGAAAAACTAATTATTCATGATTAGGTTGTATGACTAACTAGAAGTGTGTTTTTAGGAGTGGCATTTGAGCTTGCACACTTTCAGATTTTGTCTCTCTTTTTTGGTATGGGGTTGTACCTTTATTGTTTTTATCTGCCCTCTTTTCTTTTCTATTGTTTTTGTATTTTTATTTTTCTAACTTTGAATGCAATGTTCAAACAATGATAATTTACAATGGAAAGTAAAAAAGCTTTGAAACTCATGACTCTTGATAGAAGTAATGCTTGAGCATCCTTCCATTGACAGGACCTCCATATAAATATTCTCCATTTAATTCCTTCAGGAAAAATGCATTGTGACCCCTCTCAACATGAATAATATAGGGTCCTTTCCACAAGTTCTCAAACTTGCCATGTTTTCCCTTCTCTTCCCTTCTTGAATCCCATTTAAGAACCACATTTCCAACTTGGAAATTGTTTGCCTTAGTCCTTTTATCAAATAGTTTCTTGATATTTTCTTGGACTAGCTGCATTCTTTCATAGACTTCTTCTCTGGATTGTTGTAAATGAATTGTTTGGTTGATTCTTCTATGCATATCATTCTCTTCAATTTGCACTTCTTGAAGGAGTTTCACGACTGCAACTCCTAATGATGTTGGGAAGACTGCATCCATGCCATAAACCAACTGATAGGGGGACATATTTATTAACTTCTTTGTAGTTAATCTATCAGCCCATAAGGCATGAACCAGCTTACTATGCCATGATTTCTGATTCTGCTCCAACAGCTTTTTGATGATGTTGATAAGGCTCTTATTGGAGGATTCGGCTAATCCATTTCCTTGGGGATAGTAGGCAGTGGAGTGGCCCAAGGTGATGTGGTATTTGTAACAAAAATCAACCATTCTTTTAGACTTAAAGGTAGCAGCATTATCTGTGATGATTTTTCTAGGACAACCAAATCTGGATAGGATGTTTGTTTCAAGGAATTTGATAATGACAGAGTCAGTAGCATTCCTAGATGGTATGGCTTCTATCCACTTGGTAAAGTAGTCATTGGTAGTGAGGATCCACTTATGCTGGGCTGATCAAGATGGGTGAATTTCCCCAATGAATTCCAAGCCCCATTGTTGAAAGGGTGCCTCAACACTGATGGGATGTAAGGGTAAGGTAAGAAGCTTCCTTTTGCCATAAAAAAATTGACACTTATGGCAAGACATGACTAAATTTTGAGTGTCTAGGAAAAGGGTGGGAAAATAGTGACCAGATCCTCGAGGATTTTGTTTGTTGTGGTCTTCCAATAGAGCTGTCCTCCACATTCTCCTTCATACATCTCATGCAGGATTTTTCCTGCATCATCCTCAAGTAAAAATTTAAGAAAAATTCCAACAGTGTTTTTCCAATATAATACCCCATCTAATATGAAATAATTCAAAGCCTTATGTTTCAAAAATCTAGATTTAGTTTTAGACAAAGAAGGAGGGGCATTTAGATATAAAAGCGCATAAATGATGTCAGCATACCAAGGAGAATTCAAAAATGTTTCTTCAATGAAAGGGGTAGTGAATTCTTCTATTTCTTCCAACACATCTACCATATTCATATCTAGTGTTTGGAAGTTTGACTCAGCCATGAGTTTTGCTAATCCCTGCCCTTTGATTAGTTTGGTGGGCCTGATTTCTAAGTCATATTCAAGAATAGTAGCAATTCATTTTCCCCTTTTACCATCAGGGTCTTGACTTAGAATATCCTTGACAACAGTATGTGGAACAAAAGAAATTATTTGAGAGTGTAAAATGTAGACTCTAAAGTCTTCTAATGTTTTCACTAATGCTAAGGCTTGCTTCTCCATGATGTTATATTTTAGAGGAGCATCTCTTAAGGCCCTAATAAAAAAGGATATTTATTTTTCTTGCCCCAAGTCATTCTTTTGAAGTAATACTGCAGCTATTGTATGTTCAGATGCAAAAGAAAAGATATAAAAGTCTTTGGTGAAATCTGGACTAATCAAGACTGGTGTTTGAGTGAGAGCTTGTTTGAGTAGTTCAAATGATTGTTTAGCTTGTGTAGTCCATTTCACACCTACCTATTTCTTAAGCATGTTTGTAATGTTTCTTAATAGCTCAGCAAGGTTGGGGATAAACCTCCTCAAAAAATTTATCTTCCCAATGAAATATTGTAATTCTTTAAGGCTTCTTGGATGGCTGATTTTCAATATGTCATCAATCCTTTTAGGGTCCACTTCATTTCCCTCTTCTGAAATTATGTGACCAAGAATTTTACCTTCTTGGAGACCAAAGAGTGTCTTTTTGGGGTTCAAAGATAAGCCAAATCTCCTACATTTCTCAAAAACTTTTCTTAAGTGGATCAAATGTTCTTCATCAGTTTTTTAGAAAACAGTTATGTCATCAAGGTAAATGATTATAAAATATCCAATATCTTCAGAAAAGGCTATTTCCATGGCCCTTTGGAAGGTGGCCCCTGCATTCATCAAACCAAATGGCATTTTGACATACATAAAGGTGCCCAAAGGTGTAGTAAAAGCAGTCTTGTGTTGATCACTTGGGAGCACTAACACCTGATTGTAAGCTGAGAACCCATCCAACAGTGATATTATTTTTGACCCAACTACCCTTTGAAGTATATGGTCCATCTTGGGTAAGGGTGATGCAGGGGCATTAGGCTCTAGACAATACTTTGTACATAGATAGACATAGGGGGGTCTCATGTATTTAATTTCTGATGTAATTGTTAATATTTGAGTGATTTTAATAAATTTAGTGAGAAAAATGTAAATGTCTCCAAATGATTGGAGGACATGAGATAAGTCGATCAGTTAGAGTATGAAGAGTCAGTTTCAGTTTATCTAGGATTTAGGCTAATTTTAGGCTAATTTGAGAGTTCCAAGAGTTGTTGACTCATCATAGGAACTGGATCGGTTCATTACCATCCTGTATAAGAATAAACCTCTGTGAAAGAGTCTTGCAGACCTGCACAAAGATGTATAGAGCTAGGGAGCCAGAGAGGCAGAGTAGGAGAATAGGAGGCCATTAAATTAGAAGATCTGGCCGAGGACCAGAAGACTGTAAGAAATTTCATTATATAAATGAAGAAACTATTCCAAATTTACCTGTGCATTTGTTGATTTAGTTCTGTATGAGAATGCTTGAATCCCCTCGATTACTGTATGAATGGGCTTTGAATTCCAGTAGATAAATGTATGAGCAATGCAGAATGTAACCTCTTAAAATTGGGGTTTAAGTGCCTTCTATGTGTCAGTGGAGAAATCGGCTTCATGTCGATATTGTGATTGAATGTGCTTAGAACTGTAAATCGAATTTTGTGGGCTTTGTTGATAGATGTAGGAATAAGGATTCCATGTATAAGGGCAAAGAAGAATCCCCTGTATGAACAGAATGTGGTTTTGAATTACCTTTAGTATTTCATGGAGAGGTTTCAGATGATTGATTAAAATAGAGTGGAATTGAAGGGTTGATTAAATATCCTTGGACAGGCTGAGTAGATTTGCACGACACATCTATAACGAAGTTGTAGGGCGTGAGTGAGAACAGACACTTATTGAATGTGTGTGTTAATAGGGAGTATTGATGATAACTCTGCATACATCAATTGTGTATATACAGTGAGTGGAAGCCTAACTTTGAAGTCATATATGATGATCTCACTATATTTATAATGATATCACAGCACTGTATTAGAATGCTAATGAAACCAGGGTTAACACGTGAAGAAGCGGAGTTGGGCGGAACTTTGAACAAGGAGAGGCGGAACCATGAGAAGCTACAGTAAGGGCGGTTTCGGAGGATCAAACCAGCGAATTCGCGTTCTTTAAAAGTGGTAAGGAGAATTGTTGAAAAAAAGCGATATACGTCTTTGCCTGACGCGTGGCCAAAAGTGGGTTGGAAAAACCACTCTCATCGCGTTTTTTTTAGCGTTAACGCTCGGACGATAAAAAAACGTGAAACTTCATTATGTCTGTTGGATCATTGATTAGAGCGCGACAATTCCTCCACCGTCAGATGTGAATGGAAAATTATGTGGCTGTGGGACCAGAAAATGCGCATCAGCATTTGGTGACAAACCAAGGTATGTTGCAATATTAATGTGTTTGCGAAGTTGGTTTGATATATGTTTTGGGGTCCAATATACAATATGGAGCGTTGGCGCATATGTTAATATGTGGTTTTATTAAAAAGCCGGATTTCGATGAGGTATGAAATTGATGTTATACTTTGGTTTTGTTAGAACGAATATTGATTCGAACCATATGGAATGTTTTATAATGTGGCAGTACTCTCTAAATGAAGAGTAGGTTGTATTTTGTGGTTTTTGTAACCACGAGACTAAGGCAGCTTCCACTTTAGTATTTAATTTGCCAAGTCCAGAAAATAGAACATTGGATAGGCCAAATTGAGATTTTGTAAGGGATTGAAACTTGGCATTCATTTATATACACAGGCTGAGATTGAAAATATGAGTAAAGTGGGGACTGTGGGTTTTACCCGGCATCATAGTGGTATCAGAGCTAGAATTGGAATATCTCTTTGAAAATTGATTTTTGAAATGCACATGTATGGAAATAGTGAGGAAAGTCTTATGTTTAAATCTGTTTAGCAGAAATTGCAGATTTGAAGAAGTATGCAGTGAAGGTATTCAGATTTGCAAAATCTAAAGCTGAAGACAAAGTGTCTTGAAGATTGCAGCAGATAGAGATGCAGTGCAGGTGAAAGAAGAAGCAATATCATTCAGGGACCTTGGGAGGTGAGTTGATGAGCCTTATTTGACTCTGGTTTGAATTATTGTTTGCAGAATGTAGAGTGCAAGCAATTGAGGAAGGAATCTTAGCAAAGGAAGATCACAGATTTAAGAGCAGTGATAAAATAATCCAGCAAGGGATTTTGAGTGAAGAAGAAGTGTGGCAGAACCTAGAGGATTCCCAACAGAGGTTGGATGAAAGAAGAATAGATGTGTTCTTGAGAGAAGTTGTAGAGTGAAGCCTAGAGAAAGCAGAAGAGAGTGTTCATAAGGTTCCAGTAGAAGGGGACCAGTACTTGCCAAAAGCCGGATCCGGAGGAAGGGATTGGTGAGGTAAGTTGTAGCAAGAGAGCTTGTTGTTGTAGAGGCTTAGTGCAGCTTGTGAGTGAAGAAATCATGGAGGAGAAAATGGCTATTGATAGCCACAGCAGAGATTTTAGAGGTTCTGAGAGAGGCCACAACAGAAGAGTGAGGGAAGAAGCCAAAGAAAATGGCATGAGGAAGAAACTCACTGATGAAGAATATTGGAAAGAGATAGCTGAGATCAGTAAGCAGTTTTATAAACTGGAGAGGATGATAGAGGAAAGCCAGAGAGTTGGTTGGCTCATGAAGAATAAGGTGAAGTGGCAGAGGCTACAAATGAAGAAATAGCAAATGACAAATGCTCAGCTGAAAGAGGAATTACTCAGGACGATTGAGTATCTGGAGAAGGACTTGAAGATTGAAACTTCAAGTGATACCAAGAGGTCGAATGGCCTTACATCTGAAAAATTTTATATGTTTGCAGGAAAATCATGTGGGAGAGAACAAACTACTGATGTTGTCACTAAGGAAGAAAATGGAGCAGCTAGATGTTTTGAAAATGTCCATGCACAGTTGGAGAAAGGATCTGCTTTCCAATATATTGGAAGTAGAGGAGATTTAGATTGTGATGATGGCCAGAAGCTGGAAGTTGGACAGCTTGAAGAAGAGACTATTGAAGAATCTCTGAAGTATATAGAAGACTTGGGACAGCAAGGAGATTTGATGATCAAATCATCAAATGAGACCACGGGGTCTTATGGTTTTAAGATTGACAAGTTGTGTGTGAATGCAGGTATTGAAGAAGACAGTTCATATGATGAAACTATATTCAATGAAGATGATTTTTTCCAAGTAAATTATGATGAGTATCTTTCTGATGAATATCAAGTTGAATTATTGCAGCATAAGGAATTCATAAATTCCTTGTTTTATGAAAGAGATTGTTTCAATGAAGTTATGTTTGATGATGATAAATTTGGTGTTAGTGCTGATAATGACAAATTTCTTTTATTAAATTGAAAAATGAAAGATGATGGATAGATATCTGAAGTTATTGCAGAGGTGAAGATCAAAATTCTATTTTGATGAAGGCTGAAGAGATAGTGACAGCAGGGAACTTGACTTGTGAAGATTGTGAAAATTTTTCCTCAGATGAGATGCCAAGATTGTGGCATGAGCAGAGGACAGAAACATAGAGAGAAGGTGTTGAAATTGTAAGGGAAGAAATGACTGAAGATGAGAATGAAGAGGTTCATTTTTATAAACTAGAGCGAGGAGATAGCCTTGAAGAGGATGATGCAGAGGAGAGACTAGCTGACAGTCTCGAGAAGAATTGGGATCAGCATACTGATGTGCTAATTGGGAAGGAAAGAAATTTAGGACAGCATACTGAAATGCTAGCAAAAGAGAGAAAGGCACTGAGGCCTTATGAATTTTGTTTTAACAATTGTTTTGTGAATGCAGATTTTGTTGATGATGGAGATAAGTTGACAGAATTGGGTAGTTAATTGAAAGAGGAGGAGAATTATGTGGAAGGTTTTAATCCATGGAATGAGGAAATTAAGTTGTTGAATCAGCAAGATCCTGTGCAAGAGAGGGAACCTCAATTTCAGAATTGGGGATTGCAGAATGTAAAGACACAATGGGATGAAGATAGAGAAGAATTGGTGATTGAATCATCAATTGAGACCATTGAGTCTTGTGATTTAAAATTTGATAATTTGGCTATCTTGACAGGGACTGCAGAAGACAATCCATCACTTGGAGTTGTCTTGAAGGAATATGAGCTGCTGAAGGAAGGTGAGACAATCATGTCTCATGTAAAATAACTTGTTACTGTTGGTGACAAGGAAGAGTTGGCTTGTCTGAATAGCCAAGAGAAGACTGGAAGGCAGACTTTTGGGGCTGCTACAGCAATAGAGAATCAGATTTTTACTCTGCTAGAATATGAAAATGTAGTACTTGGAGAATTTTATTTGATTTCCAAAATCAATCAAGAAAATGGAAGACAATTGCTGAAGATTGTCAAGGAAGAAGAAGAAGAACATGTTGAAACTGAGTTGCAGCATATTGATGAAGTGTTTGGAAAAGGATGGCTGAAATGCTTGCTGAAAACATTTGGAAAAGAGAGTGAAATTGCAAAACAGTAGCTTGGGGTGTTGCTGGAAGAAATGTTAGAGCAAAAAATTGAAGTGTTTCCAGAGGAGGAAGAGACACAAATATTCTATAAATTTGATGTTTTTCTTATGATTACAGGTACCGATGGAAGGACTAAGGAATGTTTAGTCCAGGAGAAGAAAAGAGGTGATGATAATGACTGAAAATTTAAATACCAGTATGAAGAATTGCTGAACCCAGAGAATGAAGAAATTGTAATGAGTGAAAATCAGGAAGAGTTTTACTGTTGCAAAGAACAAGAGGGTATGGATGATTGGGTGGAAGTTAGAGAAGGAGCTAGAGCAACCGTAGGAATTCAGAAAGTAAGAGTAAGCATGGCAGTAAGAAGAGCTACAGATACAGCTGAAGCTAGCACAAGAGCTAGGGCAGCAGTAAGAATTGAACAAGTGAAAGTTCAGCAAGTTTGGGCTCAACAAGTAGGTGCAAGAGCCAAAGCAAAAGCAGCAGTTGGAGTTCAAAAAATGAGAACTCAGCAAGCAGAAGCAAGAGGAGAAGTTCAACAATCAAGAGGAAGTAGTATCTAGTAGTCAGAAGACATATTAGATGAATAAATTGCATTGATAAGAAGAATGATGGTGAAAGTGTCTAAGAGAAAGATAGCAGCAAGAAAGCAGAGAAATAGCAGCAGTAAAGGAAAGACAGTCACAGATTGTGAAAGCATAACAAGTGGAAGGATGCAACATAAAATATGGAAGCCTAGAGAAGTACAGTAGAAGAATGTTGTAATATATGATCAGCTACAAAATAAAGTGTGGGATCTAGGAAGACAAGGATGAAAGCACATGATTAGGATATCATGAATCATTTTAACCTGGGGAGTCTGATGCAGGGGCATTAGGCTCTAGACAATACTTTGTACATAGATAGACATAGGGGGGTCTCATGTTTTTTATTTCCGATGTAATTGTTAATATTTGAGTGATTTTAATAAATTTAGTGAGAAAATTGTAAATGTCTCCAAATGATTGGAGGACATGAGAGAAGTCGATCAGTTAGAGTATGAAGAGTCAGTTTCAGTTGATCTAGGATTTGGGCTAATTTTAGGCTAATTTGAGAATTCCAAGAGTTGTTGAGTCATCGTAGGAACTGGATTGGTTCATTACCATCCTGTATAAGAATAAACCTCTGTGGCAGAGTCCTGCAGACCTGCACAGAGCTGTATAGAGCTAGGGAGCCAGAGAGGCAGAGTAGGAGAATAGGAGGCCATTAAATTAGAAGATCTGATCGAGGACCAGAAGACTGTAATAAATTTCACTGTATAAATGAAGAAATTGTTCCAGCTTTACCTGTGCATTTGTTTATTTAGCTCTGTATGAGAATGATTTAATCCCCTCAATTAATGTATGAATGGGCTTTGAATTCCAGTAGATAAATGTATGAGCAATGCGGAATGTAACCTCTTAAAATTGGGGTTTAAGTGCCTTCTATGTGTCAGTGGAGAAATCGGCTTCATGTCGATATTATGATTGAATGCACTTAGAATTGTAAATCGAATTCTGTGGGCTTTGTTGATAGATGTAGGAATAAGGATTCCATGTATAAGGGAAAAGAAGAATCCCCTGTATGAACAGAATGTGGTTTTGAATTACCTTTAGTATGTCATGGAGAGGTTTCAGATGATTGATTAAAACAGAGTGGAATTGAAGGGTCGGTTAAATATCCTTAGAAAGGCTGAGTAGATGCGCATGACACATCTATAACGAAGTTGTAGGGTGAGAGTGAGAATAGTCACTTGTTTAATGCGTGTGTTAATAGGGAGTATTGATGATAACTCTACATACATCAATTGTGTATATACGGTGAGTGGAAGCCTGACTTTGAAGTCATATATGATAATATCACTGTATTTATAACGATATCACAGCACCATATTATAATGCTAATGAAACCAGGGTTAACACGTGAAGAAGCAGAGTTGAGCGGAAATTTGAACAAGGAGAGGCAGAACCATGAGAAGTGTTGGGGCCCTTGTTTTTTATTGTTTTTGAAATCTTGGTTATAAAATTTTGAATTTTGACCTTTTGAGTTGCGGCATGAAGACACATGGCAATCGCGACCGCGTCGCAACTACCAGGAGTTGTGGAGCTATCAAGGTGGTGCGGAAGCATGAGATAGTTGAAGATAGAACATGCACAATTACAGATGAAGAAAACACACAGTAGAAGACAGAAAGCGGAATACGCAGATAACAGGAGAGAAGCTGGGAGCAGCTGAAGAAAAGACACAGAGGAACTGATAGTCGCGAGAGTGGGTGAATAAATAACAGTCACCCGGCTGAAAGAAGGAGGATGTTGCAGAGGTTGCGAGGCTCGTGACAGGAGAAGAAGCACAGAGCGACTGCGGGAAATCATGCATGACCTTTCTATGGTTCCTAAGTATTAAATACCATATTTGTTCATGGGAACTATGTCGAGTTGTAGCTGTCATGAAAATGCTATGTAATCATGTGCTTGGCCAAGAGATTAATACAATGGAAAGTTGTTGTCTCAATGAGAGGTTTACATGCATGTAATGTGTTTATGCGGGTTTAAAATTTTATTTGTTACTGTCTGAATGTCTAGTAAGTGCTCTTGCGTCTAGAACTCTGTCTATGTGATTGATGTATTGTCCATCATGAGTTGCGACTTTGTCCCTTGCCATTGATCTCATCCCCTTTCTGCATGTGGTTGCGGCACGCCTCGGGTGAGACTCACTGCTCTCCGGAGCAGGGTGAAAATGCCGGCGTGATCCTAGACTACATCGGACCCCTTTGTTGGCCACAACTCCTGAACCTGGGTCTTGTCCGCGAGACCTGACTTCTCGCCAACAAATGGTTCCGTTGCCGGGACCTGCATGTTCTGAGGGGAACTAGATCATGGTATCGAGGATTTTTGAAGGAGAGATATCGCGATGGTGGGATAATCATCTCGACCAGTTCATTGCTCAGCAAGCAGAGCTGACCAAGAAAAAGGAGGCGGCGATCAAGGAGCTCGTCCTTTTCTCTGACTCAGCCAGTGATACGTACGAAATTTTCTAGGGAAGGTTCCCTACGGACCTTTACAATTGGTTGCGGAGATTACGAGCGATGGTGCCCTAAGAGGGCTTGCGGAAGATAAACCGTAGGTGGGCGCACGAAGATCTGGTGGCACTGCATCGGGTGGACACTGAACTAACCCGCGCAGTGGATTTTTGGGTAAGGACCACATTGGAAGGATACACTGTGGAGTTTGCTGCTGAGTGCTATCAATCTTTCTCAAAAGCCGAGGTTGTCTTCCACTCAGGGCTAAGAGGGAAGCTGCTTAAGGAGATTCCGCTGTGGATTAAAGCTCTGATGGTGGATGAAGGGTTGATTGAATTCCACAAAATGAGTATGGAAGCGTAAACCACCCGTGCTGGGGGAAGGGTTGAGGGGACCGATGCTACGTAGAATGTGAAAGTGGGAAGCGGGGAATGGATGTTGAGGCCGCATGCAAGTTGAGGGAGCGACGTGCACATCGGCGGGCATAGATTGCCGATAGGTGGCGAAGAAGGGTGATGCGAGATTTGAAGAGAAGGGAGATCGAGAGGAAAAATCAGAAGGAGGCGCCTCAGAGGATAGGAATTATGTATTTGGATACCCGGGAAGAAGACGGGACAGCGGTGGAAGTGCAATGGGTGCATGGGAGCCCAGCGACGCGAGGAAGAGAGATGGTGACTAGCGAAGACGAGGAAAAGATGCAGCCCGAAGAGAGTTCCGGTGACGAATGGCACGACGTGATGCAGCGGATGTTTCAAGAGCAGACGGCACTCACCCCTCTAGGCAGCCCTACTTCCCACATTCTGCATGGCCAGGATCCCTACCTTACCCTAGTACTATATCAACCTTTAAGTAATATTTTCATTTAGTTACAAGCATTGAGTCAGTCATACAATAGTTCATCAGTGTCAGTAACGTCCGGTAATAGTAGCGTTATTAGTAGTGTTGTATTCCCTAGTGGAACCGTTAACCGGGATCTAGAAAATTTATCCTGGTCAATACTCCGCAAGTACACATGGCTGGATCTTTCACCCAGTATCCAGAGTTCTCTGGCCGGGGCAATGATGATGTAGAGCAACACTAGTATCTGTGCGAAGCCATCTGGAGGGCTCGGCAGACGCCAGATACAGGGAAGTTAATAGAATTCCAAACCACGCTCAGAGAGAGGGCGCTGCGATGGTTTATCAAGTGGTCTGAGGCTCATCCTAACCCCATAACTGCGGACGTGAAGCAGGATTTTTTTCGCGAATTCAAGCTTCCCCAGACAGACCAGCAGGGCCTGTCCGAGCAATGGGAAATTAAGCAGAAGGAAGGTGAGACCGCGTGGGAGTTGATGCGGCGATTCAAGGACGTGATCGGGAAACTCAGCTACCCGATCGATCTAAACCACCAGAGGGACTGGTTCATCAAGGCTCTGCTTCCCTTGACACGAACCCCTCTCACTCAGCAGAAGATCGATAATCTGCAGGACGCTTTGGAGCAGGCCATGAAGATTGAAGCCATGGCGGGCTACCCCCAGGAATATCGGGGGGGGCCAGCCCCGCAAGATCCTTCTTTGATAGGGTTGCAACACCAGATCACCCGCTTGACTGAGAAGCTCAAGGAGCTCCAGCTGGTGAGACTAGCGCGGCCGAATGTTTGGTGCAGTCATTGCCTAGTCGAGGGCCACGTCGCAACCGAGTGTCCCCGGTTGCGCGGCGCAGGGGCAGGACCCTCGGTCACGGCAATCCAGGGGGGTCCACCACCTGGTGGTGGCACGGCGAGGAATCCGCAGGGGGTCTACCAGCCGCAACAGTCTTACACAGGGTTCCCACCTCAACCGAGTTCCTCCACCACAGAGTACTGCGAGATTTTCCGGACGCTGGGGCATCCTCCTCGGATGTGCCCGATATTACAGAAGTACTCCATGGTCCCAAATAATGTGTACTGCGAATTTTGTGTTTCCACGACTCACAACACTGAGCAATGCAGGGCGCTCGACGCACTTGCGGATCGATTGGATCGTCCCTCCTACAGGGTGAACGAAGCCCCAAGGGGAAGAGGTGGCAGCATGCGGGGAGGCCGCACAGGAGGACGCGGTCCGGTGAAATGTTACAAATGTGACCAGGAGGGTCACGTGGCTCGAGAATTTCCCCTTCCGCGACGACCCTGGTGTTCCCAGTACCGGGTAAACGCCCACGCCACAGAGGACTGTCCGAAGCTCATCAAGAAGTGGGAAGAACGGGCGAGGCAGAGGGGAGCGAACCTGATAAACTCAGAGCCGCGAGGGACCGTGACCCCAGACATGCAGAACGTCACGATCATGATGAGGGGCGGAAAGAAAACTGGAGAGGATGCCCACGGGAAGGAGCCAGCATGAGTGGTTCGGGCGACATCCCCGAAGATGTTAATCAGGCCCGAAGCCCAGAAGAAGTATTTCCAGGAGGCAGTTGAGGCATTCGCCCAGCTGCGGGATGTGGGAGGTCTGGAGGAGCCCATGCTGCCAGAATCTGGGGCGCAGAACGTCACAGGTACTGTGGTCGAGGATTGGCTCCGAATATTCCTCAGGATTGTTGACAATGCTGCGTTGCGCCAGCAGCTCAAGCATGCTTTGGAAGGAGCACTGCAGGGGCGCACAGGACTTAGAGACCCAGCAAACGCTGCCCCTCAATATGTGCAGCACTTCAAGTGGAACAAGCAACGAACAGGCAAATAATTCCGGCTTAACACGCAGGTTGCGGGATTCCAAATCAGCGACACCATGCTGGACTTGGGGTCCGACGTCAACATTCTGCCACGGAAGACATGGGAGGCTCTTGGAAGGCCACGGCTAGCCTACTCACCAATCCAACTCAGGATGGCGAACCAGTACTGTATTCTGCCAATCGGCCAGCTCGAGGGTGTCGAGGTCGACATTGCGGGGGTGAAGACATACACCGATTTTGAGGTTATTGATATCATGGGCGACAAGGATCCTTACCCTGCCTTACTTAGCATTGATTGGGCTTTTGATAATTACGCCATCATCGACCTTAAAAAGGAGCTGATGATCTTTGAGGATGGGGAGGTACGGGTCACCCAGCCCCTTGACCCGTATCAGGGCCCGCGATATACGGAAACAGTGGACAATCGGGAGGATGCTCAGATGATGGACCACCTTTATCAGATGACCGTAGGAAAGCGAGACGATTATATTAACCCGACCGCGACTGGCTCTGTCAGTTGGCGGAGTGTGCAGAGCTCGGAGCTCAGATCCGAACTCGCGTGGGAAGACTGGCAGCAAGGGGGGTATGAGACCACCACGCGGAGATGTGCTACCATTGCCCAAGTGCGGTGGGTGGGGAATGAGATCCGCAGATATCCCACCTTGTCGAACATGCAAGCGGTCAATACTTTCATTACCAAGGTGGAAGACATGGTCCCAGATGAAAGCCGGATGCCACTTTTGGATGTGGCCTTGCAATCCACGTCGGCCCGGTGGTGGAAAAATCACCACAACACTCTGTTGCGATGGGAGTGCATGGTGGATTCTCTGCGGGCACACTTTAAAGAGGACGAAGGACCTTGCAGTATGCTTAAGTATCATGGAACTTCCGACCCACGACACCATTTGCGGGCCTGCGAGGAGCAGTGGCATAGCACTAGGTACCCTGAAGAGCTGTGGGTCCACAGGTTTATCCACTCCCTGGGTACAATTCCCCGGGCCTGGTACCTGGAGGAAGAGCAGAAACGGGGAACCCGCTCTTGGCAGGAAGTTACGGACAAGTTTGTTCGGTGCTTCTTGTTCGAAAGGGAGACGGCGCAGGAGTCTCAGGCCCTACAGCCAATCAAGGAGGTCTTGGTTTTCCACCATCCCGAGCCCGACGGGGGCCCGGTTGTGTCACGACCTGAGGTCAGGCGCGAGTTGGTTTGCCACTGAATTGACGGCAATCCGGATGATGATAGTCTGGAGGACCTCAGGCATCTCTATTTTGACGAGAGGGAAGGCGAGCGGAACATCAGTGAAGAGCTGATGACTGAAGGAGTCCATTTACAGCCACTAAAGATGAAGAAGCTAGACATTGGAACAGACGAGAAACCCAAGCTGGCAACGGTGGGAGATTACTAGGACGAGGAAACGACAAAAGAAATTTTCAGCCTCCTCCGGGAATATGAAGACTTGTTCCCGTCCTTGGTTGCGAACCTGAAGGGGATCAAGGGGGACCTGGGCGAAATGTGCATCGTGCTGAAACCGGGGGCCAGGCTGGTGAAGCACAGACCCTACCAGCTGAACCCACGTATCAAAGAAAAGGTCAAGACGGAGATCGACAAGATGATGGCTACAGGTCTTATCTTTCCATTAGAAGAAGCAAAGTGGGTGAGTCCCGTTGTCATCCAGAACAAGAAGGACAAAGCGGAGATACGCATCTGCGTAAACTACCGGAGTCTGAACAATGTCTGCATCCACGATCCGTTTCCCACTCCTTTCAGCGATGAAGTTCTAGATCATGTTGCGGGAAACGAAGCCTACTCCTTCACTGATGGGTTCTTGGGTTACCATCAGGTGCACATCGCCGAAGAAGACAAAGCAAAGACGACATTCACCACTGAGTGGGGATCATTCGCATACCACGTTATGCCGTTTGGTCTGAAGAATGCACCAGCTGTGTTTTCCCAGATTGTAATTGCTGCTTTCCGGGAGTACATTCACAAGTTTTTGGAGGTCTACATGGATGACTAGACCGTCTACAGCCTATTGAAGAAACACGCCTCCCTGTTGCGTATTATGTTTGACCGGTGTCGTCAGCTGCAGATTTCCTTGAACTTGAAGAAATGTATTTTTGCAGTTCCATTCGGCACACTCTTAGGCCACGTGGTGTGCAATCAAGGGGTCTGTGTCGATCCCACCAAGGTCGCGGTCATCGTTCACATGGAAGCCCCCGAGACCGTGAAGCAGTTGCGGGCACTGCTCGGGCACACAGGATATTACAGGCGGTTTATCCGCAACTACGCAAAGATTACGACCCCTTTGGAGAAACTGTTGCGGAAGTCAGAAGTATTCCAGTGGACGGAGGAGTGTAGGAAGGCCCTTGACACCTTGAAGGAGAAGTTGGCGACGGCACCCATACTTGTTCATCCCGACTGGGATAAGCAGTTCCATGTGCATATTGATGCATCTGGTATTGCACTTGGGGCTGTCTTGGCGCAACCCGGGGAGACGACAGTTGACCACCCCGTCTACTTCGCCAGCTGCAGGTTATCGAACGTAGAGAAGAATTACACCACGACCGAGCGGGAGGCGTTGGCGATGGTGTATTCCCTCCAGAAGTTCCGCCACTATCTTCTAGGCGGAAAATTCACATTCTTTACAGACCACTCTGCATTGAAGTATCTGGTGAATAAGCCTGTATTGGAAGGACGGATTTGTCACTGGCTTCTACTTTTCCAGGAATTCACGTTTGAGGTGATTGTCAAGCCCGGAAGATTGAATGTTGGTCCCGATCATTTATCCAGGTTGGAGATGGGAGAGAATGAAGGCTCGTTGGACGATCCGCTGCTAGATGCCGACCTCTTCCGATTCGAAGCAGTGCCAGATTACCTGGCTGACATTGCCACTTATCTAACCATGGGACAATGCCCTCGGGATTACACCCCACTCCAGAAACGCCACCTGGTTTTCCGAGCGGCCGACTACCAATTGATCGCAGGACAGCTATACAAACTGGGCCTCGATGAGGTGTTGTGCGGATGCGTCCTTGACCACGAACGGGAAGAGGTGATGTGGGAATGTCACAGCGGTGTTGCAGGAGGGCATGTGGGTGTGAAACCCACCGCAAGGAAGGTGCTCCAAGCTGGCCTGTGGTGGCCGACAGTACATGCTAACTATAAGGCCTACGTGAAGTGCTACGATGTTTGCCAACGGACGGGAAGGCCTTCGCACCGGGACGAGCTTCCGCTACACCCAGTGCATGTGTTGCGGCCGTTTGAAAAGTGGGCTGTCGATTTCATAGGTCCCATCGCCCCAGTCGCCAGACACTCTAAGGCCCGGTACATCATTACCACCACGAATTACCTCACCCAGTGGGCTGAGGCAGCGGCGGTACGCGACTACTCGGCGGAGACAGCTGCCCGGTTTATTTTCGAACACATCATCAGCCGGTTTGGCTGTCCACGAAGCTTAACCAGCGATCAGGGTACGCATTTCATTAATGCCACGGTCAAGTCACTACTGGACACATTTATGATTCAGCATCATAAAAGCAGCCCATACCACCCGCAGGCCAATGGTACTGTGGAAGCATTCAACAAGATTCTTGAAAAAGGCTTGACTAAAATTTGCAATGCTCAGTGCGATGATTGGGATGAGCGTCTCCCAGCGGCATTGTGGGCCTACCGGACCACGGTGAAATGCTTGACCAATCAGACGCCATTCCAGTTGGTGTATGGCCGGGAAGCTATGATTCCTGCCGAGTTCACTGTACCCAGTCTTCTGATCGCTACGTCTCTTCAGTTCTCAGAAGAGGAGTCACTTTGGGAACACCTCCAGGAGCTACAGGAGCTGGATGAGGCCCGATTCCTAGCGGAATTCCACCAGAAGGTTCAGAAGGCCAGGAAAAAAGCGTGGCACGACCGCCACCTCAAGACCAAAGCCTTCCAAGTTGGTGGCAAAGTTCTCTTATATGATAGCCGGTTCCAGAAGTTTCCAGGCAAGCTCCAGATGCACTGGTTGGGACCCTACTTTGTCATCGAGATCCGCGACTCAGGAGCTGTTCGGTTGGCACAGCTGGACGGTACAGTCCTACCTGGGTGGGTGAATGGCGCACGCCTGAAACCCTACCAGGATTAGGTACCTTGCACTTCTCATCAATAACTCTCGCACCCGAGAGCACCCGTAGCGTAGCTTAGTCGAATAACTCTCCCGCAACCGAGATGAACGTAGGGAGTCTTTTTCGTTCATAGGTAGTTTATCAATAACCGGTCTGTTGCGGGGAGAGCACCGCAACCGAATGTGGTCGGGGCGGCACCAGTCCAGCATGTCCAGGCGCCAGTCCAGCGTGTCGTCCTTGTAGGATCCATCCACGTGCCAGTATCAGTCCAGGTCATTTCCGTCAGTCCTTTTTGTCAGTCCGTAGGATCGCTCAGATTTGCATCATAAATTACCATAAGTAGACAGTAATCGTACCATAATCATTTGCCATCATCCACAGTTCCCTCAGCCGTCGCGTCCGCCCATTTCCCCATGACGCCGTCAACAACTGTCAGATTACACATAGGCATGCGATCGATCGCACGATTATCGCAGGCAAGAAGGCCAGCAAGAATTAATTATCGTTATGGGGTCTCATCAACTCCGCTCATGCCAGGTGATGACATAACTTGCATGGATACCAACAGCACGAGAATGACGGACCAGTTCAATTTGGAAATTGCAGCGACTCCAGAGCAATTGAAGTCTCAAAGCGCACCGCACCAAGATAGAAGCTCCAGAAGAATTCTCCAGGTTTACCAGCGTCATGCCAAGATGCCAAAGGCTCTCTTATCCGTTGTTGAACCACTGCTGGACAGTCAAATCCACAGAACAAAGTCGCTGGTTGGCAAATATGACAGTGCAGTGTTGATAGACGCCAACCTGTCCGACCCAGCCGAATTCCCCCACCTCCATTGGCATACATATATGGAGCATCACTACACACCATGCAGCAGCTCAAACAGCCGAATGCGACAAGAGTACATGGCCTCCAGCTATCATCCTTGATGATTTTAAGAACTCTTCCTGTCTTTGGGACTACAGGACCGGCCCTGCAATGCACCCGGTTCCTCCTCAGCCGAATTCAGAATGGGTCCTTGTGGCTCAACGAGGAAATCCCCATTCACGCCGAAGACATTCATCGGCTCACAGGGCTGTCTCAGAATGGCGCAGATGTCTCTGCTTCCGGTCAGAAATCTTCCAAGCGCGCTCGAAAGTCGGGTGATACAGACCTGTATACCAAGTATGGCACTCGCCCGGGGGGGAAAGGTGCCAAAACTGATTTGATTAACAAGTCAGAGATTCGGTTCGCTTGCTATCTCATCGCTAGCAAGACAATGCGACATTATACCAAAGGAGAGTGCACCTTGGATACAATATCCATTGCGGAGCACTGTATCCAAGGCACCAGGCTGAATTGGTGTTCTTTCGTGCTCAAAGAACTATTCACGGCATGCGAAGAGAATTATAAGCACACCACTAGCTTCATCTATGGTTACCTGATTGTAGCTTTCGCCATGTGGAAATGGCACATTCCTCCTGTTCGGCTGCCGGCAGAAACTACCGCGAGCCAGCCCCTCGCGATGAAATTCACCCTATGGCAGGTGTCCTCTGACCCTAGCACTAAACAGGTGAACGCGGAAGCGTTTCGGGCTTGGTACGGGTTAATGAGAGATGTGGTGGCTAACCAGCAACGGGTGCCCAGGCACCTGTTGGACGAGTATAGTAAGCAGGTATGGTTTGGGGTAAGCCACAGGCACACTTACCTTCGCCCCACTTGCGTGCCGGAAGCCACCTTCCACATGGCGCCGCTCAGATTCCAGCTGGACAATGATACCTTTCATCGTGAGGTCTTTGCATGGTCGGGGGTCATAAAGCACATCCGCGACGAGATCCCCAAATATAACTTTGAGCGGATGCTGCCGACGCAGTGGCCTACCGAGACAGGCGCAGCAGGGTCCTCACAGACCGCAGCGGGACCTTCTCAGGATGCAGCCGGGACCTCCCAGGAACTGCCCGAATCACTGGTCCCCGTCGTACAACACTTCAATGCCCATGTACGAAGTCTCAACGTGGCGACCCAAGTTGTTTCAAGTGGTGCCCCTTTGTTCCCTTTATTTTCTGAATTCCACCTTATTCGTTCTCTTGTTCCATCCCATACTGCCCCTCTCACTTCTCCCATCCCCACCAACTTATTCACTTCTACCAGCCCCATCATCACCCCAATGGACGAAACAGGCCCGGGACCTGATCAATCAGACCCCCCTCCATCCAAGCGGGCCCGCACCGTCGTCCCTGATCCGGGGGTGGACCTTACTAATGATGATCTGCCATCCACTCCACTCATAGGGACATTTATTCTGGAGGAACCCCTGATAGATCCATCAGAATTCCTCAATATTCGCCTCCCCCATACCTCCTCCACCCCGTCCACCGCTCCCTCCACCGGCCGTCCACCTGCCACTTCATCTGTTCCATCAAACTCATCTGCCACTGTATCAGACCCTCTGATCCGGGAACTCTTTGGAGGAGACCACGGGGCTGAAGTCACCTCCAGTACTGAGGTCGTAGTACCACCAGTCGACCCCGTGGCCACACCCTAGGATCCTGTCTCTACTATATTTACCCGGCTGGCCAATGTTGGGGCTGACTCGGTCGAGGCTCCGCCTGAGCATGCTGACCCTCCCCGCACAGACCAGACCACTCAGCAAGCACGGCCAGATTCCGATATGGGCACATCAATGTAGCAACAGACACTGGTCTCTCCTCCTGAGAACTCCAACCGATCAGTGGCCAGTGGGCAACCTCTGCAGGAGCGAATGTTGGAGCAGGGCGCTTCCGGCAACCCCAACGTAGAAACATGGGGTACAGGGCAGTTGTACCTATTCATTCAGCGGGCAGCCCTGCAAGCTGAATAGCTTCATTCATAGTTGCAGCAGCGGTGCAATGAGTAGCACCACCAGATCACAGCGCTTACTTAACAGTGTGATCAGCTGACCAAGGAGAAGACCTACCTACAGGAGCAGGTCACCATTGCCACTCAGGTGTTCTCCGACCTATGGCCCGCTATAAGGGCTTACCATGCCCCACTTCCTGACGATATAGCGGAGAGAAATGTAGCAGTCCAAGCTTACCATGTTCGGTTTGCTTTTACTGGTCTATGCAGGGAGAATCAGGAACTCTAAACGGCGTTAGCCGCATGGCCCACGCTCCCCGACCCACAGATTGTCTACTCAGAACAGGTGGCTGCCAAGCAGACCCAGGCAGCTTGCATGTAGGCGACCCTTCACTCCATAGCGCGCGAGGCTTACAGCCTCCTGCGAAGTCTACAGGAGTGTTCGCTCGCCCTCACTGTCAAAACGCAACCCATCTCTACCCAGCTGCAACAGATTTCCAGGGAAACTCAGGAGACCGCAGACCCAGCGCAGTTAGATCAACTCTATGCCCAGGCAGACGAGCTTGAGGTTCAAATGCAACAGACCGAGGCCAACTCAGCAGCGGCCAAGCAGGTCATTCGGGAAATCCGTCCGCCCATTCAAGCCAGTGCCAAATCAATACAACAGCTGGATGCAAAGGCCGAGACCCAGCTTACCACGATGTTCGGGGCCATCCCGATGAATATAGAGGAGGCCACTGCCACCAGGATCACTGAAGAAGCAGACTCGCTAATGCAGGAATGGTAGCAAGCGGTGTCGGACTTCACCGGTCTCAAAGATATAGCGCTCCGCAGGGTCCCGGAGTTGGGGCCTTTGTTTGAACAGCCGCTTGGAGGAGCACAGCAGGAAAGGGCACGGGACGAAGGCACAGCAGAACAGGGCACGGGAGCCAGCGGGGCAATGGAGGTGGAAACTGTCATTTGTGATTGACTTGGGGACGAGTCAAGGAATTGTGGTCGGGGCCTGTTGGGGCCCTTGTTTTTTATTTTTTTTGAAATCTTGGTTAGAACATTTTGAATTTTGACCTTTTGAGTTGCGGCATGAAGACACATGGCAATCGCGACCGCGTCGCAACTACCAGGATTCGTGGAGCTATCAAGGTGGCGCGGAAGCATGAGATAGCTGAAGATAGAACACACACAAGTACAGATGAAGAAAACACACAGCAGAAGACAGAAAGTGGAATACGCAGATAACAGGAGAGAAGCTGGGAGCAGCTGAAGAAAAGACACAGAGGAACTAATCGTCGTGAGAGTGGGTGAATAAATAATAGTCACCCGGCTAAAAGAAGGAGGATGATGCAGAGGTTGCGAGGCTCGTGACAGGAGAAGAAGCACAGAGCGACTGTGGGAAATCATGCATGACCTTTCTATGGTTCCTAATCTTCTCTATTCTACCTTTCTGTTCCGCAAGACATCTGTATCAAAGTTGTAAGCTATCGCTGAAAATGCTATGTAATCATGTGCTTGGCCAAGAGATTAATACAATGAAAGGTTGTTGTCTCAATGAGAGGTTTACATGCGTGTAATGTGTTTATGCTGGTTTAAAATTTTATTTGCTAATGTATGAATGCTTATTAAGTGCTCTTGCGTATATGACTCTGTCTATGTGATCGATGTATTGTCCATCATGAGTTGCGACTTTGTCCCTTGCCATTGATCTCATCCCCTTCTGCATGTGGTTGCGGCACGCCTCGGGTGAGACTCTCTGCTCTCCGAAGTAGGGTGAAAATGCCGGCGTGATCCTAGACTACATCGGACCCCTTTGTTGGCCACAACTCCTGAACCTGGGTCTTGCCCGCGAGACCTGACTTCTCGCCAACAAGAAGCTACAGTAAGGGTGGTTTCGGAGGATGAAACCAGTGGGTTCGCGTTATTTAAAAGTGGTAAGGAGAATTGCTGAAAAAAACGCGATATACGTCTTTGTGTGACGCGTGGCCAAAAGTGGGTTGGAAAAGCCACTCTCATTGCGTTTTTTTTTAGCGTTAACACTCAAACGATAAAAAAAACGTGAAACTTCGTTATGTCCATTGGATTGTTTATTGGAGCGTGACAATTCCTCCACGGTCAGATGTGAATGGAAAATTACGTGGCTGTGGGACCGGAAAATGTGCATCGGCATTTGGTGACAAACCAAGGTATGTTGCAATATTAATGTGTTTGCGAAGTTGGTTTGATATATGTTGTAGGTTCCAATATACAATATGGAGCGTTGGCACATATGTTAATATGTGGGTTTATTAAAAAGCCGGATTTTGATGAGGTATGAAATCGAAGTTATACTTAGGTTTTGTTAGAACGAATATTGATTCGAACCATATGGAATGTTTTATAATGTGGCGGTACTCTCTAAATGAAGAGTAGGTTGTATTTTGTGGGTTTTTTAACCACGAGACTAAGGCAACTTCCACTTTAGTATTTAATTTGCCAAGTCCAGAAAACAGAACATTGGATAGGCCAGATTGAGAGTTTGTAAAGGATTGAAACTTGGGATTCATTTATATACACAGCCTAAGATTGAAAATATGATTAAAGTGGGGACTGTGGGTTTTACCCGGCATCAAAGTGGTAGTTGTCTTTTAGGGAGGCTCTATTTATATTTCTAAAGTCAATACAAAGCATGATTTCCCCTGTTTTCTTTCTAATAGAAACTAGGTTTGACACCCATTCTGAATATCTAAGGGGTACTATAATCCCAACATCATACATCTTTTCAATTTCTATCTTAACTAAAGGCAATAAAACAAGATTTATCCTTCTTAGTTTCTGTTTGAAAGGCTTCTGATTTTCCTTTAGAGGAATATTGTGTTGGATGATGCTGGTGTCATAAGATTTCAGATCTTTGTACCCCCAAGCAAACACATCTCTAAATTCTTTGAACAGCTCTATGTATTGCAATTTTTTGTGAGTTGGGAGAGTGCTGGACAGCTTGATCATCTTGGGTTCTGCTAGGCTTCCTATGTTATGTTCTTCTACATCTGTTTCCACTGGCTCCATTCTTGGTTCTTTGGCTACATCATTGAAGTCAAAAAGGTGTTGTAAAGGTGTGAGACCTCTTGGAATTGTATCATTCTTGCATTGTAATACTTCCAAGTCTTTCTGGTCTACGTTGTCAATTAATTCTGCTTTAAAAAGATTCTCACAGTGATTCATATCAGCAGAATGTGTCATTTCAGTTTCTGGGATTTGTTCATCATCTAAACAGTTTTCTTCATGGCTGGCTTCTAACTCTGGTATGGAAAAATCATTTTCTGATTTTAGGAAATCATCTATGTGTTTGTCAGTGTCAAACACTTGCCAGTGGTCCTCATTGTCAGGCACTGCAGGCCTAATTTTGAACTTTATGTTAAGATGTTCATTTATCTGAGGTACTTGGAAATTACTGGTAGTGAAGGCAAGTTCATTTGCTAGATGATTTTGGGCTCTTGGTATGAAAATGAGTTCATATTTTTCAAAGGTCTTTAATAAATCAAGGGCAGAATTTCGATATTCTCTAAGTCTCAGGTTTTTAGCTGAATATTCTCTTTTGATTTGTCTTATGATAAGTTCAGAATCTCCTAAGATTGATATTTTTTGGGCTTCTAATTGTTTAAGCAACTGTAAGCCAAGGAGAAGGGCTTCATATTCAGCAATGTTATTTGTGCATGGAAAATCTAGTTTATATGAATAACTCTGATTTTTATTTTGAATCCATACACCTACCCCTGCACTTGTTTTATTACAAGATCCATCAAAGTTTATTGTCCAAGTATATCTGCCTCATTTTCATTTTCTTGTTGCTGTTGATTGCCAATGTTTTGTATCTGATTTGAGGGAAGTTCTGATTGTTCTGGTAAACTGATTTCCTCTTTGTTTTCCTTTTATTTTTGAGTGATTTGGTCTTCATTGTACAAGATAAAGGAATCTATGCTTGACTGAATGGAATAGATTGGAGAGTTGTTTGGTTTATCTATGTTTCTCACCATGTATTTCGTGTGGGATTCCCTATATAACCTTCTGCTTTGGTTAAAAACTGGGATGGTGGCATAACACATGTCCATTTGAAGACTCCCCTGAAGTTTGGCTCCCCATGATCTTGATAAAAGCATGCCATACCTTGGGGGAATGTCAGCTACTACTATGTCCATCACTAGACTCTTAGCAGAGATTTGAGATAAGTTAACACATAAATATTTAATTAAACCCAAACATTTGACTCTGCTTGAATCAAAGGAATACAGATCCTTGTATGGTTTAGTAATTTCTAAGCCTAAGCTTTCCATTACTAATTTGGGCATAACATTATGTGAAGCTCCAAATTCTAACATGGAATTGTGTAATATCCTATCATGTATATTCAAACTGAAATAGAAGGGAGGGACATCTCCTTCTTGGTGTTTTCCTTCAACTTCTGGACCAAACAACAACTTAGGTTTGTCATCTGTCAAGTTCAATGTATCAGTGTCACTTCCTAAGTTCAAAGCTTTCAAAACTTGGTTTTTGTACACTTCTTGGGTTACTAGTTCAGGTAGAGGTATGGTAATTTTTATCTTTGCAATCTCTCCCTCAAGGCTGAAAGGAACTATTGATTTTGGCATATTTACATCTATTTTTTCAATTGAATTCCTTTCAGCAATTCTGATTTGCTGGACTTTGTTTGGACTGCTATTTGGGACAATTTTGTTAGGGCCACTAGCTGAAGTGCTAGGGTTGCTTTGTTCAACATCTAGCTAGGTGCTTTTCTCTTTGTTTAAATCTGTTTTCTTAGCCAAAATTTTGGGTTTCTCTATTGTTTTCTTAGGCATATTTTCTATATTTTTCCTAATAGTAGCGCTAGTGTTTTTATCTTTTGAGTTATCTAGGTTCCCTTTGCTTCTTAGATCATATTGTTTATGTACCTCTATGATTGCGTTCTAAAACCCAAATCTATAATCTTCAGAATCCTCATAATTGTATTCATTTTGTTCTGAAGAGAAGAATCCTTGTTCTTCTTCAGTGAGAAAAACATCTGTCTCACTGTCAAATCCTATCAAGTTTACATGATCTTCTTCCAACCTTTCAACTTCCCTTTCTTCTTCTTGATCAACATAGTTTTGTTGAAAGGGAGGCCTAACCTTTTGGTCATTATCTCTTTGCCTATCTTGATTAGGGTCTCTTCCAAGATTTTGGTTTCTATTTCTGTTTTGGTTTTCTCTTGGAGGCACTCTCTCATTCAGATTTATTTTTTCAAGCATCCTCTCCATTACCTTCACTAGGTTGTCAATTTTGGTCTCAGAAGATGAGGTTGAGGGTGCAATATTATCTTTATAAGTTACCCTCTTCTCCGATCTTAACCTAGCTCTTTTCTCAATTAAGTTTGCTTCTACAGTCACAGCTCCCTTCTACATGTCTTCTAGAGTTAAATAATCTCTCTCCCTTAGTTGATAGGCCATATCAGCATCGAAACCCTCAGGATATCTTACTAAGGCCATGCCTTGGGGAGGTTTCATGTGAGGTGGAAGAGAATTTTAGATACTATTAAACCTAGTGGATTAGTCATGAACACTCTCCCCTTGATTCCTTTTAAGACTGTTATACTCTGCTAATATTTGGAGAGGGTTGCTTTTGATTTCCCATTTGTTTATAAATGCTTGATGTAAAGAGAGAAGGTCATTGATGTTATTAGGAGTTAAGCCTTTAAACCACTTATTTACTTCTCCTCCTAAAATTTGAGAAAATATTCTCATCTTTATGGTCTCATCTTCTATTTCCACATAATCAAAAGCATCTTCTGTCCTATCTACATGTTGTTTAGCTGTAGTGGATTATTTTCCAGTGAAATGGGGAATTTTAGACTGATATTCATTTGGTAAGGGAACCATGGGTTGTGGTAACACTAGTGGAGCATACCATGCTGCCATGATTGGGAATAATGGGAGATTTACAAGAGGTGGATTTACAAGAGGGAAAGTGGGTTGAAATGGAGTGGTTTGAACAGTGGTTGTATGGATTGGAGTGGAAGAAACAATTGGGCCAGCAAACTGGTTTTGAGAAGATTTGTTATGAAAGAGGCTAAAGTGGTGAAGAAGCTGGGAATCAGGAGGAGTAGAAGGTGAGGCTTCTCTTCTAAATCTCTGCTAAAAATCTGCAATTTCAAGATCAGCTTGGTTTAAATCACCTCGAGACCTAGTTCTAAAGATGTTCTTTGTATGATATAAGTCAAAGTGTAAATCCTCCAACACAGCAAGGTTTTTCAGGGACAAATTTTGTTCTTGGGATGTTCCTATCAGCAGTTGATTTTCTAGACTTAGAAGTCTGCCACAAAATTATCTCTGGATTTTCAACTATTGTGGGAGGATTAGGGTTTAGATGAGATCTAGTGTTGATCCTATGTGAAGCTAGACTGTTTTTCAAAAAATGAGAGAGGCTGAAGTTTTTTAGGGATTGTTTTGAAAGTTTTTTGCCTCTCACAATGTCTTATCTACTATGGGACTAGGGTTCTAGACTTCCTCGAGGTTGGTTAACACAATATTAATGAAACCTAGAGATCTAGATGGGTAATAAGCCTACTAGGGCCAATGGAGTCGCCAGGTGGAAACTTTTTAGCTTTTTGTGAAGGTAAAATGTTTATGGTTCCACCACCATGTTTATTATGAAGCCAATCTGAAATATTTTTGGATTTTGTATATTTCTATGGTTATGAGAGTGTCCTATGTCTGATCTTAACACTTAGCTAAGGTGCTCAAACAAACAGAGTCTACTCTATGGCTTACTAACTGATTTTCTTAGATATTTGTAGGACTAAAGAGTTTATAATAGTTTGTTAGGCTATCATAGATTCAATAGGTCCCACTGTGATCACCATTATGTTGGTATCTTTTGTTTTGATAGATTGGCTAACCAAAAGACAAGGAAACATCAGAACTAATATTTAGAGTTCCAGGATCTAGTCCTCCTATTCTCAGAGAGGGATCTCTCAAATGGTTTGCAAAGGTATGTCTTGTTTGCTTTTAAGTATTGATTTTAGACTAGTTATTGAGTGCAAGTGTTTGTTTGATTTGTTTGTTTGGTTGAATTAGTACAACAAAACATGAAAGTTCTAGGAAATATAAACAGAAAGAAGAAGTGTTAGATTCATTGGGAAATGGAGTCAAGAAGAAGTAAATAACAAGCTCATCAATGGATATGGGATATCAAAGGGAAAATCTAACTTGGCCACAGGATCCTTTAGTTTTTTGAATGATATGGACATTAATGATTTTGAAAGAGAGTTTGAATTCTCAACAAAGGGAACTTGAAAACATAACTTGAACATAAAGAGGTATTTGATAGACAGGGCTAACCATGAATTCTACAAACCATACTTTAAGCAAATGATGACTTCAAGACAACTTTTAAAATGAAATCTAAGATTTGGGAGCACATCCTATTATCTCAAAGATTTTATTTCAAAGGACTTAGAAAACATAAAAGATTCACTGATAATTGCAGTCATAGAAGAGGGAACGCCTAAAAATCCATGATTACAACTATAAAGACCTTTAAAACAATTGTTCAAGCAGGGACAAAGGGTATGATCAAAACAAACCTCCTTGGCTAACTATAAAAAATGGTACTTCAAAGGGAGACTTCAAAAATAGTTTTCAAGTGGCAGCAGACAAGCAGGGAAAACCATAAATCATGCTGGAACCAACTATTTGAACTATTAGAGAAATAAACAAGCATGAGGACTAAAGAGAAATATTAAAGACTCTAAAATGCCTCAGCAGAAGAAAACATAAAACAATGAAGGATAAACAGGTCTAAGGTGCTTCCAGGAGTCATTTCTTAGCCCAAAATTTTCATCCTACTGTAGTAAGAATTTATGAAACATAATGAAACAGGAAAAACAGCAGATAGTTCAGAATACATCACCAACAGCCAAGCTCAGGGATCCAATGATAGAGCCTTCTAAAAAACAAGCATGTCACAACTTCATCAAGCTTCCAAGACTTCAATTTCTTCTTCAACTTTGAACAGACTATGTATTATTTCAGAGAGTTTCTGTGTTACAACTAGTGACCAACCAACCAACCTCTCAACTTCTTTAGAAGTATTTATAGGAGAAATGAGGAGGTGGAAGAGTTTTAGGATTGAAATGTAATTAATTATACACTAAATGCAACTCCTAGCCTTGAAAACCATGCAAGGCATAAGGCAGGAATGCATCGAATTACAACTTTGTTTCTGCTTTTTTAGGCTTAATGAGCAAAAATATTGACTTTAAGGCCTATTTATCTTTTACAATAACTTCACTGACAGTTTAAAATTTTTTCTTTTGTTGGTAATAATTGTTCAGGTGTCTTTAGGCAAATATCTTCGAACTGGGCAATAACAATGCCTTCTTTTGATTTATTGAGGCTGCAAGTGGCACTTTTGGTAGCTGAAGAGGATAATTGACCTCTGATGTAGCAGTGGAGTCCTCTTTTACTGATATTTTCCTCTGTTTTATCTTAAAAAAACCTTTGATATGTTTTTGGTCTGTGTTTTAGGCTTAATTAGACTTGATCTTCATCTTCGGGTCTTTTATTCCTTGTTGACTATGGATTAGGCCTTTGATTATTGAATTTGTGTCTTAATCCCTTTAAACTCTGATTTAAAATAATTAATTCTTCACTTATGCTCTGATCTCCTGTCTTCAATGTTGATACTCTTCAATTAATGGATTCTGACTTTGTTTGCATGTTTGCAGGTGTGTAGAGGGTTTCACAATATCACCAATGCTCATGAGGCATGGGTAGAATCATAGTTTGAACCCTGTAGATCCCTTTCTTCGTGGATAATGGCCTATGGATCGTCATCCCTAGCCTTAGCATTATTTTTAAAACTATGGGAAAACCCATATATCTTGCAAAAAACAAATAAAAATTATAAAAAACCTGCGAAAAATAGGTTCAAAGACTGCTTTGGAGGTTTGGCCGTGAGAGAAAATCGGAACCGTTGGATTAGAATAATCAACGGTTGAGATTAATTGGTGGGGTTGCTTGGGAGATTAGATGGAAAGCAAGTGAATTGGGGTCGAAATTAATTCGGGACCATCCGATCTTAGAGATCGACGATTGAGATTTAAAACCGAAAAGACAACGCTGTGGAGAATAGTGGTAAGGTGGAAAACCGACAGTGATTTTCGCATTGTGTTTGGGTGGTATGTGGTTTTGCCAAAAAAAAATGTGATATGATACATTAGCTGACACCTGTCCCTCCTAAAACCGCTCTTTTCGTAAAATTATTTGGCGTTAAACCTTATGCGCAAAGTTTTGCGAAACGCTGTGTCCGCCGTCGGATCGAAGGCTCCAGATCTGACGATGCGGATCACACGTGACGAGGAAAGATGCACAGATGAGTGGAGTAGTGGGGTCCACGTTTATTTTGTCGCGTAGCAGAAAATTTAAGTGGCGGGGTGAAAATTCAATCAAAAAATGGGTTTCATCGGGTTAAGTCCCGACCGTCCAATCTTAAGAATGAATGGTCAAGATTGAAGGAAGGGGGGGGAATATTAAAAAGGAGAAAAGGAAAGGCAATATGGAAGGGCGGAGAGCGGGTGCAATGATGACCGTTGATCTGCAGAGATCAATGGTCCACATTCAATTTAATCTTTTCGTCGAGGAATGAAAAATTAAAAGGAATTAAGCATTATGACAGGGTTTCTAAGCCTATAGCACCCGATTGTGGGGCCCTAAGTCATATGAAGTGGAGGTCTGAAGGAAATAAGTCCTCAGGGACTTAAGACCTATAAAGTGTTAAAAAGGTGATTTTAGGCCAAAAAAACAGGGTTTTTAAGCCAAACTGAGGGTTCCGATAGATAAAAGGAGGAATTTTTAAACCAAATAAAGGGAGATACAAGGTTTAAAATGGGGGATTTGATGATTCAGAGGTTAATATGAAGGGGTTTTGAGGGATTTTATGAAGGAAACAAGGATGAAAATGGGGTTTATTTATGAGTAAAGGAGGAGTGAAAATGATGAAAAATGGATTTTAAGCAGTCTTTATCTTGGCAAACAGCAGGTTCTTTAGGACTAATAGGGAAACAGCATTGAAGATTAACTCAAAGGGTAAATATATTCATAAGACTTTAAGAACTAACAATTTGGTCATGAATTGTTTCTTTAAAGGATAAAAAGAGATTTAGCCACCATTTGATATGGAAAATTTTATAGGTGGCTAACAGGTATTATCAAATTCGCCCATATACTCTTCAATATTGACTTGTGCTTTGTATGCTTCCCTTTGGTATTTGAATGCCCAGGCCTCATAAATTTCCATTTTCCCACTCATTTGTTTGATTTGAATTTGTAGAACATGTATGAGGTCTTTTGACCTTTCTAGGTCAGTTTCTAAGTCATGGATTTGGGCTTCTCTTTTTTTCAAAAGAGACTCAAGAATTCTAGCTTCATCATCTCGAGCATCATTGTCTATTTGTATGATGTCAAACTCCCTTTATTTTTCATTACTACTCTCCTATTGTTCATATTTTTCTTTACCCTTGCTTTGGATATACTTCTTTGTCCTTTTCCTCTTTGGAAATTCAATAATACTCTTCTTAGGCAATTTTCCTCTACTCCTTTGCACCCTTGTGACATTGCTAGTCACTACTGGAGTGATCTTCTTCTTTGCAGATCTGGTGTTTCTAGGCTTCACCACTTTTGGAGGAAGAGTCATGGCCTCTTGCCTAGGAGAGGTAGATAGCAAATTCTCTTGGCTGTGTTGAGAAGAAGAGAGAGGAGGTTTTATTACTTTCACTTGTTCATCTTGATTTTTTACATTGTTGCCTTTATCATCATCTGATTTGTTGCCCTGTTCATTGTTTTCCTCACTGTTTTGAGTTTGCTTAGGGCTTCCAGCTTCACCTTTATCACTGTTTTGAACCTCTTGACATATATTGCCTTCAACCTCATCATTTTTTTTTAGAAAATATTCTTTAGGGCTATTAGCTTCATCATCCTTTTCTGCTATTTGACCATCTTTACTGTCTGCCTGTAGACTGCCTTGTTTACCCTCATCACTGTCTTGAATTTGTTGATGGCTGCCTTCATTGTCACTGTATTATTTAGAATCTATGTGTGGGCTGCCATCATGGTCACTTTGCATGCTATCACCTCCCTCACTGTCTGTTTGAGGACTGTTTTGTTGTTCATCATCACTACCCTGCTTAGGATCTTCATTGTTCCCTTGAAGATTTTCCTCCTGATCACTGTGTTGTTGATGGTCACTTTGTCTTTCATCACTGCTTTGAACCTCTTCACTTTTCTCTCTATCACTGCTAGCTTGTTGCTGTTCATCATCACTACCCTATTTGGAATATTCACTATTCTGTTTCTCTTCATCATCATTGTTCCCTTGCTCATTTTCACTGCTATGTTTAGGGCTACTTTGCTCTTCATCCTCACTAATTTTTTGAGTGCCACTGACTTCCTTATCCCTTGGTGAGTTTTCTTCACCATCACTAGTTGTTGCTCATGGTCACTGCCCTGTGATTTTTCACTTGGTTCATGCTCACTACTTTTCTTAGTGTCCCTATGTTCCTCATCACCACTAACCTCATGCCTGCTTTCATAAGACTGCTCTTTTTCACTATCAATCATGGGTGATGTTTTCCTTTGAGGAGTATTTTGACTTGATGGAGGAGAGACATAGTGAGTGGAGGGTGAGGAGGATATGTGAGATGTGCCATGAGATGAAGAGGCAGTGGAAAAATCTGGATGAGAAATGAAAGTCTCCCAAGACACTCCTTTCTTTTCAAGTTGGTGAAGGATGATGATTTTGATGAGAGAATGATGGAAAATACTAGCTTTTGCTAAGCAAGAGGTCTCTTTTGAGCAAGGGAGGACATCTTGTCTATGCTTTTGTAGAGGAAGAAAGGGAGATTTAGCAACTGAGTTCTTGTGAAATGCATGAGAAGCCTGATGTGATAGGAATAAATTTGGGAATATCTCCCTTCACATGTGAAATACTTCATGATAACTCTCATGAGGGGGGCATAGTTGCTTAATAAGTGAGAAAAGGGAAATATAGCTTGGCAAGCATCTTGATGGTCTGGTTTTAGGAAGGGTTTATAGTGATTTAGATCCAGGAATGCTTGTTTGAACCACTTTTCTCCTATATAGGGGATCTTAGTTGCTTTGGAGACAACCCTAGTAGTGAGTTTAAAATCCAGACCCGCTAGGTGGACATGTTTTCCTTGCAGCCTCAGGGTGAACAGTTGTGTTAAGGGAGTAATTGGTGACCTCCTGGACTTTTTTCGCAAAAATCAAGGAAGCCAACCTCATGGAAGTTGAAAAGAACCGAAGGGGAGTCATTAATTTCCTGAGTTGTAACAGGCTCAAACCTTTTGTGAAATCCACCCTTGCTGGCCTTCTTTGGAGGCATAGTTTTGTTTAGGCTTTTCCTTCACTCTCTTATCAAAACAGGCCTGTCAAATGAACAAAAATAGAACTCCTCTTTAAGCACTGTTTTTCTCTTTTAAAACTATATTTGGATTTTTAATCAAAACAGACCTTTCTCCTTTTAAAACGCTGTTTTTTTTCCTTTTCAAAAACTATGCCTGGCTTCTTAAGCAAAACAGGCCTTTTTCAATCAGACAATAGCCCTTTCTCCTCAATCATTGTTTTGTTTCCTCTTTGTAGACATGGTGATTTTTAGAATAAAATGTGTTTTTGTCTTTATTAGACTGTGTTTTTTCCTTAACAAAATTGATTCTTAACACCTCCCAAACTCAAAGACTTAGGCGAAGAAAACAGTAAAATACCTCTTTAAAATGTATTGGTTGCATTGGAGATAAGTTCATTGTGCAAAAAATACACTTTGAGGTGAATTGAAGGTGTGTTGAGCAGTGCTACACTCCTATGCACAAGTGCGTAGCACCTGCTTGCCGCCGTGTGTTGTCGGGTCGGGCACTAGCCGCTCGCTGAACGCCAGGCGGGTGAAAACCACAGGCGCGTCGCGCTATTTTTCAGGTGTGTCGCGTCGCTTTCAGAAACCTTTGTAAAGATGCTACAGGTGTGTCGCACTAACTTACAGGTGCATCGCGTCTTCAAAACTCTTACCAATTTCTTGCCCAGGGTTGGAAAGGAGCACTCCTCTTATGTCCGTTTGTAAAATGGAAAATGGACTTTAACTTTGAGATCCTTTATAGCTCTTTTAAAACGTTTTGAAATGCATTTTCCATCCTTTTGGTGATTTCTCACTTTTTTCCTTTGTGTTTGTAAAGAAAAATGGTTTTCTCTGTTTTGTTGAGGTCTTGCCTTTTATCAATTTCTTTATCCCTTTTTGAAAGGTGTCTCCTTTGAAGATTAAACTTTGTGACATGAGTATGCTTCTTACTGAGAGATACACAACAAACATTACTAAGTGTATTTTATGACAGTTTCTTTGAAACAAGTGTTATGTTTTCCATTTGTTCAAAACACTGTATCTCTCAAACCTGTTTATAAATGACACTTTTTCTCAACCATAGTGTTAACACTGGGAAACCAAACCATCTGCTCATTTTGAAGGAGGTCTTATGCAACTGTGGTAAGTGGGCCCTTTGCTTATTTGTGAAGGAGGCCTATGTTTGACAAACTGCATGGGCGCTTGTCCTATACTCCATGTTTCAACCCCTTTAAATCTCTGTTTATTTATTTGAAAAAGGTTGTTTTCAACATTTAAAACTTGCTCTCATCATTTGGTGGAAGGAATTTCAAAACTATAATAGGCTTGTCTGAATGAAATATGCCTCTTTTACATAAATTACCTGTGTGAATTTCTCTTTCTATCAGTTGCATAATTCACCTTTAAACAGAGCTTGGCGTACCTTTTTACCATTTAGATTAGGTTGCTTTAATCAAATTCTAGCCTTGGTTTGTTAGTGAATGCACTCTTTCAAACACACTATCTCTCAAACCGCCCATTACTGACAAATTTTTCCAAACACTGTCAATATTTGATTAATTTTGACCCTCTACTTATTTGAAGGAGGTCCTCTTAAACATGGAACTTCATCCATCTCAACACTGCTACATAATTTGAAGATTTGTCTATAGAACCAGTTTTTTGTGGGCCCTCAAAGCGTGGAAGGACCCCCATGTGAAGTCGGTACACTTTTCTTTACATTTCTATTAGATTTAGTATTCATATCTGACTAGTATTTTATTTCATTTTCATGCTTTTGAGTTCATCGATTTTGATTAGGAGTGCTTGTGATTTTATTCATCATTTTTATTTCATGATTCATAGTTATAATTGAAGAATTCGATTACAAAATTAATGAACAGTCCTTGTAAGAGTGAGTATTGAATTCTAAATCATTTATGTGATCTCTGTTTTAATGAATTCGATTTTTAGTATACTTTAGTGTGTTACTTTGAAAGATTTTTTGTGAACTATAACCTTGTAAAAGGATTGAAAACTCAGAAAATTAGTAGCACTTTGTTTTTAGAACATTAGATCAGATTTAATTACATAAGTGTTTAAAGTGTGGGAGGAACCACATACCAATCTCTTGTAAAAGAGTGTTGGAGCCTACCACAATAAACATTTAGTTAGGCAAACAGATCCTTTTAAGTCTATAAACATTAGACACGTGCCTCTAAGATTACCTACCTTGGTTGGCAATAAATTGAGCCTAATCTAGAACACTAGATTGGTCTATACATTTTGGCGTTGTTGCCGGGGAGGCATAACTAGAGGATTTTAAAAACAAAAACAATAAAAAAAAACAAGCAAAAAATACAGATCTAGTTTTAATTCAACATTTTAGAAGTCATGGTTACTTATGTCTAGACCTAGAGATGATAAATGTAGATTCATAAAAACCCCCCATCCAAGAACTAATCCACCACTATGAGCAGACCCTTTAGAGAGGATTGAACACACAACTCCAGCCGGGAAATTCACTGTACAAGAATTAGAGGGAAAAAAAAATCAGGGCAGAGACTCACACTCATTGAAAGACAAATTTTATTGGCATACGAAGAAAAGAAGAAACTTCTCCCTGAATCCTCTATAACAAGAGAGAGTATAAGAACAACCCAAAAACCTCTCCTTGAACCTACTGATTTTGAAAAATCTCAAAAAGGAGACAAATCACCAAAACAACCTTTCTTTGAAACAAGTGACACTGAACAAGACATTAAATCAAAAGAAGATCCTATCAAAATGACTGAGGAAGGAGGAGGATCGGAAAGAGGACCCACTCCTGAACAACTTAGAGAATATGAGAGACAGCAAGAGGAAAGAAGAAGACAAAGAGAAGCTGAACAGAAACAAAGGCAAGATCAAGATCAAAATCCACCAAGAGAAGAAGAAGAGTCAACCTTTAAATTTCCTATTCAAGAACCAGGAGAAAACAATGATGAGGAAATAAAAATGAAAAACATACCTCCAACTGTGCTACCAAACTTTTATGGCATGGCTTCAGAAGACCCAGATTCATTCTTATTTGAATTTGACATAGTATGCCAAACATATGGTTACACAGATGATGCCCATAGGCTTAGACTCTTTCCAGCAACACTAAAAGCATCAGCACTTAGGTGGTTCATGGGACTTGGTGAACATGCAATAATTGATTGGGATGACATGAGAAAAATATTCTTAAATAAATACCAACCTTATTGTAGATCAAGAGATTATAAAGATGATATCTATAGAATGAATCAACAAGAGGATGAGAGCTTAGAGAAATATTTGGAACGATTCGTTTACAATCTACAAAAATCAAAACATAGAACCATGTCTCTTGATCTGATTCGAACAATATTTTTGAAGGGCATCCGAGAAGAATACTTAGATGATCTTAATTTGATGGGAAAAGGTGATATTTCTACCTTACCTTTTGATGAGATGTTGATTTACGTGAAAAGTATTCTAGGAGCAAAGCTAGGAACGGAAAAAGAACCATATCATCCAAAGCCACTAAATCTGCTTCAACTAGTGTAACAAGGGCTGAAATAGGAAACATATTAGAAGAATTCAAAACGGACCTATTAAGTACCTTAGGAAACCAAATTGACACTTTGAAAGAAAAGAAAAGGCAAGAAGAGGAAGATCAGTTAATGGTTGTCTTTTTCTCAAAGTGCCGGAAGAAACATGCTTTGAAAGACTGCCCTTTAGAAAATGTTCAAAATGTTCAAGTTTGTGCCTTTTGCACTGAAAATCATGATATCTTTCATTGCTCTAAAATCAATATTTTTCATAATTGTAATTTGGAAGCCAATGCAGATATGGAGAATTTGTATTTCATGGGCGCTAAGATACCATGGCAACCAAGACCGCCACCTCCAGGTTTGTTTCCAAACCAAAATTTTCAATTTCCTGCACAAGATCAGATGTATGCTCAAAATTCTTGGAATGTTCCCATGTCGTGGCAACACCAAACTTACCCACAGCAACAATGGATACCATTTCAGCAATACCCTCAACCATACCAACCATGTCCTCAACCATACCAACAATATCCTCAGCCATATCAGCAGTATCCTCAAACATATCAGCAATATCCTTAGCAACAAGTTGTCCATCAACCTCAAAACACTCAACAAACATTTCCTGCTCCTCCAGCAATAAATCCATTTCAATTACAACTTCCATCTAACAAGCCTCCTAGACCTACTCAGATACATGCTCAACCTGTACCTAATCTAAATAATAGAGCAGATAGACCAGCTTACAATGTAGATGAGGGAACATCTTACCCCACTCTACCTTTACAAAATATCGAGCTTAGGTCTGGTAGGATACTTCAAAAAGAACCTCCAGTAGCTGACAAAAAGAAAGAAAACAAAGAGAATGAAGATGAAACTCCAATTCAAAAGAAACAAAATGATGACATCCAAAATAAACAAATGCAACCAATGCATCCACCACCTTTCCAGATAGATTGATCCAAGAAAAACTCCCCATGTCTTTACCTCAGTTTGATGTTTTAGATGAACTAAATAATTTCTATATAAAAATTCCACTACTTCAAGCCATAAAATACATTCCAATATATACTAAAGAAATCAAATAACTATGCCTCAAAAAGCCTACAAATAAAATATTTGAACCACAAACTATTCATGTTATTGGACATCTAGCCGGCCTTATGACAAACGCCATTTCAATGGAAAAGTATGTTGATCCTGGTATTCCCAGAGTCACTAAAATCATTAACAACATACCTATTCCAAACACTTTGATTGACCTTGGGGATACAATAAATGTGATGACCCTTGAAACAATGAAAATACTGCAACTCACAAACTTGCAATACACACCAATTTTCCTAGAACTAGCTGATAGGTCTAAAGTGATTCCTGAAGGGATTTTGGAGGACATAATTGTTTCACTGGACTCTTGGGAGTATCCAGTCGACTTTTTAGACCTTCAGCCAAAATCTAATTTAGGAGGACACCCTATCATCCTTGGTAGACCATGGTTAGCAACTGCTGATGCATTCATAGGGTGTAGATCAGGTAATATGATTATTTCATGAGGAACTGAAAGAAAACAACTCACTTTGTACCCATTAGCACAATCACCAGCAGTAGAAAACAACTTATGGCTTGATGAAAAATACAATGATAAAGAATAAGTTCAATCTGTTTTCAGTATCAATCAAATCTATGATTTTCAAGAACATAATAATGATGATTTGGTAGAATTGTTCCTTTCTCAACCTGATATTTCTGAAGAATTAAGAAATGAACAATACAATGATGCAGATCAACTTTTAGCACAAAGTTTTCAAGAAACATGTACCATTCATTCTTTGCAAACATTATTTGAAAACATTTTTCCCATTCAATCTATCACAAACACACAGAGTAACACCATAGAGATTAGTCCAGGAAAAACATTGAATATTGGCACACACCTAGACTTATCTCAGGAAGAAAAATTGATTCAATTATTGAGAAAATATCAAAAGGCATTTTCTTGGGACTACACCGATATCCAGGGAATCTACCCAGAAACATGCACTCACCATATTTACACAGATAGTAATATAAGACCAGTGAGGCAACCACAGAGAATAATGAATCCCATGCTTCAGGATATTGTTAGAGATGAATTACAAAAACTACTGAAAGTCAATTTTATTTATCCCATCTTTGACAGTCAGTGGGTATCTCCATTGGTAGTAGTGCCCAAGAAAAATGGTAAGTGGAGGATTTGTGTTGACTACAGACAATTGAACAAAGCGACCCTCAAAGATTATTTTCCACTACCATTTATTGACCAAGTTTTGGATACATTAGCTAGTAAATCATCATTTTCTTTTCTTGATGGTTTCAGTGGCTATAACTAGATTAGGATAGCCTTAGAGGACCAGGAAAAAACCACTTTTACTTGTCCCTGGGGCACTTATGCCTATAATTGTTTACCATTTGGACTCTGTAATTCTCTAGCTACATTTCAGAGAGCTGTATTAGCTATTTTTGCTGATTTAGTTCATGAGTGTGTTGAAGTTTATATGGATGATTTTTCAGTGTATGGTAATTCATTTGAGCATTCATTAGAAAATATTGAGAAATTTTTGAAGAGATGTATTAAAGCCAATTTATCCTTGAGTAATGAAAAGTTTTTTATGATGCTAAATGAAGGGGTAGTATTGGGTCATTATATTTCTTCAGAAGGCATTAAAGTAGATCCATCAAAAATCCAAATCATTGTCAATTTGCCAATTCCGAAGACTCAAAAAGAGGTAAGAAGCTTTCTTGGGTATGCAAGCTATTATAGAAGGTTTATTGAACATTTTAGTAAGATAGCTTTACCTCTGTTTAAGCTTCTTGCAAAAGATGCACCTTTCAACTAGAATGAAAATTGTCAAAAAAAAATTGAAACACTCAAAGAAAAGTTATCAACCACACCAGTTTTAAAAGGACCTAATTGGACCCTACCCTTTCACATCTTTGCAGATGCATTTGATACTGCAGTAGGTGCCTCATTAGGCCAAAAAGAAGATTCTTTGAATTATGCCATCTATTTTATTAGTAAAAATCTGACACCTGTAGAATTAAACTACACAGTTACTGAAAAAGAAAAGCTTGCAATCATACATGCTGTGAATAAATTCTGACATTATATAACTGGTTATGAGGTTTTTGTCCATACTGACCACTCTGCCATTAATTATTTAATGAAAAAACCAATAACTAATGGCAGAGTCACCAGATGGTTACTATTTCTACAAGAATTTAATATTACAGTGTTAGATAGACCAGGTAAAGAGAACCAAGTGGGAGATTTTCATTCTAGACTCCACAATCCAGGTGAGGTTATTCCAGTTGAATATTCTTTTCTCGATGAAAATTAATTTACAATATCAATATTGGATCCATGGTATGTTGATTTAGCTAATTATCTGTCCACGGGAAAGACACCTCCATATTTTACTACAAAGGAGAAGAAAAGACTCATCAAGCAAAGTGCCAGATATTCATGGGTTAATGGAGATTTATTTTACACTGGTTATGATATGATTATTAAAATATGTGTAAGAAATGATGAAATAATTGATATTTTAAAATCTTTCCATGATGAACCTTGTGGTGGGCATTTTTCAGCTAAAAGGACAGCATTCAAGATCCTCAGTCTTGGCTATTATTGGCCATCAATTTTTAAGAATTCCAAGAAGTATGTGAGAAGTTGTGACAGTTGCCAAAGAATGGGTAGACCAACTGCTTCAGATGAAATGCCACTTCAGCCTCAAGTAAATTTAGAGCCATTTGAAAAATGGGCTCTAAATTTTGTAGGACCTATCAATCCACCTTCAAAGGGAAAAAAGTACATCTTAGTATGTACTGACTACGTGACTAAATGGGCTGAAGCAAAAGCACTTGTCCGAGAAACTCAAAAAACAGTGGTAAATTTCCTTTTTGAATAAATTTTTGTAAGGTATGGAGTGCCTAGAGAGATAATAACAGACCAAGGTACTCAGTTTACTTAAATGTTGGTTCAAGACATCACAGAAAAATATAAAATCAAGCACAGGAAAAGTACACCTTACCATCCACAGGCCAATGGCCAAGTGGAATCTACAAATAAAACTTTGGAAGGAATTATCACTAAAACAGTGGCAATGAACAAGTAGAACTGGGAGGAAAAGCTCAAGGATGCTCTCTGGGCTTACAGAATCACGTGGAAAGACACTACAGGATTTACACCATATCAGCTGGTGTATGGAAAAGAGGTAATGCTTCCTATTGAATTTAAGATACATACTTGTAAAATGGCTGCAGATTTAGGCATTGATCTCAATGAAGCACAAAAAGAGAGAATTATGCAATTGAACCAGTTAGATGAAATGAGGCAACAAGAAGAGGAGAGAACAATCCTAATGCAGAAACAAAGAAAGAAGTGGCATGATTCACACATAAAGAAGAAACAGTTTAAAGAAGGTGACTGGGCTTTACTCTTTGACTCCAAATTCAAAGATCATAAAGCCAAGTTCACAACACATTGGATGGGCCCATATGAAATATTTCAAGCACCTTTATTGTCAATGGACATAGGTTGAAACTCTATCATAAGCCCATCAGCAAAGAAGATTTTATCCAAACTGTATCTCAGCAAAAGGAGGTTGAGATATCACAGCCTTCATCTGTAATATCTCTACCTTAGTCATTTCAATTTTCTAAAAAATAAAAAAATAAAAAAATTAATAATAAAACATAAAAAATTAATAATAAAATAATAAAAATAATAATAATAATAATAATAAAATAATGGTTTAGATGTGAAAACCAGACTTTGGCACACTCTAAACCTGAATTCTTACTGGAAAACCAATCATTTGGCTGGTAAGAATTCATTATTCTAGTTATTTCCTTTCTGTCACAAATTCAATAATGACTTGAGGACAAGTCAAAGAATTAGTGGGGGAGAAGAAACAGTGGTTTTTTCCTATCTCATCTCCTCATTCTCAATTTTTCAAGGAATTTGTTTTAGTAATTCAATATTTCAATAAGAGTTGGTTTGTTCTAATCAGTAAAGGGACATGTTCAAGCAACAAAATATGCAGTGGGACCTGTTTCAACATGATTATACAGAGGGACCTGTTCAAAGGCTATGTCAATACTACAAACAGCAGAGGGACCTGTTCAAAGACTGCATCAAAAGGTACACAAGGCTACTTCAACAATTTTCAAAGGTTGCCTATCAGAATTATAAACAAGGCTGCATCAACATCAAAGCTGAATAGAAGCTTCACAAACATGACTCTTCAGATTTTAAGGGACCTGCTATACTCAATTTCAAAGGGACCTATTTTAGAAGACAAGGATCAGTTACAAAGACAATCGGATCAGTCACACCTGTTACACCTGCAGATCAGTCACACCTGTACAAGAAAACCTGTTACACCTGCAGATCAGTCACACCTGTGCAAGCAAATCAATTACACCTACAAAAAGCAAAATCAGGATTTTATCAGCCAACAAGTGTAATGTATTGAAAGATTTTTGTTTTTAGCATTTAAATTCCTAGATTATTTTAGTGTTAAATAAATAATTATGATTGCTTATTATCAATTTCATAAGCCTTTTTATAGCCCTCATACCCATATTCCTCTGTCTATTTCTATACGCTCATATATATTACCACTCTACCTATTTCTATATGAACATTTTTATTTTCATAACATACATTCCTATTCCTACCATTCTACCCATATCATCCATTTTAACCTATTCTGAGCCATATTCCTTAAAACCTTTTTCACAGACTCATCATTTAACCTCTGCCAACAAAGTACCAACGAGCCAATGAGAAAATCCATCAAAGGGAAGACATCTGTAAAACCACATGTCCTCAATTGATCCTTCAGAATGGATAAGACATTTTGTGAAAGGAGAAGCGAAATCAGAAGCAGAGTGGTGCAGAAGTGGAATGGTGTGGAACCATGAAAATAAGAAGCAGAATCTTGAGCGATAAAGTAAAAGAGGATTTGAAATAGAAAAATGGCAGTATCGCGTAGTTGAAAAGTTGTATTTAAGTTTTATCAAAAGAACGTGATATGTGTTTGCTGTTGACACGTAAGGAGGTAGTGGTATTCTAATACCACTAATTTCGCGTAGATTTGGAGCGTTAACGCTCAGAAAATTTAACAACGCGATATTCATTGGCGATCGTCTGATCAAGATTTACAACGCGATGAGCTAGGGGTCGTCGATTGAAGAAGTGCATGAATTGGTGGGACCCATTCTTAATATAAAGCCAAGGTTTATAACGGGAGAACGTTTGATGCATGGTTTAACCTTAGGCCGGGGCACATATATGGATTTAATTGAAAGGTCAGAGCACATATATGGATTTAATTGAAAGGTCAGAGCGCATATATGGATTTAATTGAAAGGTCAAGGTGCATATATATAGTTATATATGCTTATGATTGTATCCGCCAATGATTTCCTTTCTCTGTCAGCATGACTTGTATACTCTGTTACTATGATTGTGTTTTTTGCAAACCATTATCATTCCTCTGTATCTATGATTTTAATTCTCTGTGACACGTCTTTAGGATCTGTAAATAATACTACGGTCTTTCATGATAAAACCCTATTCTCTGTGCCATCATTATAACAATTTCCTCTCATGATAGCAGGCAAAATCAAGGTCGGGCGCTGAGTTTTCATTTTATGAAACTCTGAGTTCATAAAAGTCGGCTAACATTCGGGCTCTGAGTTTTAAAATAAAAATGCCGAGATAATAGGTGTTGAAAAAGGGAGAAATTATAGGAGTCAAGGGTTATCCAGAATTGTGACTTCCACTCAAAAATTGAAGTAAGCTCAGAAATTTATGACCAACTCAAACATTTGAAGAAGGCAGTTTAGAAACTTAAGGTCACCTCAGTGGAACGCAACAAGAAAGGTAACAAGTTGAAAAACCCTGGTTAAATTTTTGTTTCACAAAGTATAATCAAAAGGGTTAAAATAGAGATTTTTCTAAAAATGAAAAATAGAGCAAAGCCTGAGAAATTTGATAGCTCAAAATACCATGAAGGCTGTGTTAAAATTTTGAGGGAAAAACAATGGTTATCTTTTTTAGAGAAATTCAATGGAAACAATGAAGAAGTTACAAAAAATTTTGCATTTTCATTTAATGGAGAAAAATCTTTGATAGGAAATTTCTCTTTTAGAATCTCAGAGGATATAATAGCTCAGTCATTAGACATTTGTCCAGAAGCGGAAAAATATTTCAAAACCAAGCAATTTAGAGAAAAATCATGGACTCAGTTTATGTCTAGGTCAAGAGTTTCTTCTGTCAATTGGAAAAAGGGTGTTCCTAGAAGTTGTTTAATCCACCCATGGGATGAAATGGTATACATTCTCCAAAAATTTGTCACATGTGAAGGGTGTTACAGCATAGTACACCTGTATCACATAAAAATCTTGCTGCACTTAAAGGGTCAATGCACTATCAGTTTGCCTTAATTTATTTTACAGATTTTGACTAAAATGTCAAAGACCATCCTGTTATAGCCTAAATCTACCTCAAAGTGGCGCTACGCATAGAGATTTTAGGTGCGGCGCATTGGGAAATTTGGCCTATTTTTCACTCAGCAGCTCATTTTTTCGCCTAGTTTTGGCCAGTTTGACTTTTTCATCTAACTCTTGATGTAACTTGATGTAATTTCATGACTATGATGTAATTTTGGCACATTTTTACTCATCCAAGTAGATTCATTCACCAAAAAGTGAAATGTAAGTGAATGAATCAGTTTCCTATCATATAGAGGCAAGTTGTTTCATTGCCTATTTTCCAGTTCTTAGTTTAGATATGGTTGAAACAGCTCCTAGAATGGTGAGATCGACCCCTAGAGGCATGGGGATGATTTAGGCTGGTCTATATATTGTAATTCTTCAGTAATTTTCAGGGTTGGACACTTGGGATTTCTTGGCACTTCATTGTACATTTCATCTCTGCAATTTTGGCAAAGGAATAGACCAGGGTTTGCAGCACTCTTTGGGATCCATGTGGCTCTATGTTTTGATGGTGTATTTCTCTCTGTGATTGTAATTTTGTTGATGTTTTATGTGTATCATTTCCCTTCTCCTTTCTTCTTAAATTAAACAAATAAGTGATAAAGGTGGAATTCATTAGATTGCTTTGCTCTACCTTGAGTTTTGTTTAATTTTCCATGTTCTCATCTGTTTGAAGAGGATTCTTGAAAGCCTCTTGCCCTCTTCAGCTCCTCACCGGTCTGAACTATCCATTCATTCAACCCGAAGCATCAAAAAAATTTCCTTCCTTGCCCCATTCAGAACTCTGCAAAAACTAGGCCTCATCCCCGGACCCAAAATCAGACTTTTCCTTTGATCCAACAAAACCTTCAAAATCAAAATCAAACTCTTTTACTTATATACCTAGCCTAAAATCAGCCTTTATTTCAAGTCATCTCAAGTCTTATTGATTATATTTGTTGAGATTGACCCGGAGAGAGCCCTCTCCTGATCCGGTAGGGCTAGATACCAGACTGAGTGTGGTTTGATGTTACCCTGAACTCTACCTTCCTTCAGCCTGAGGTAGATTTAGGCTATAACATAGTGGCGACCATACTGGGGAAAAAAATGTTTTTCTTGTTAGTGTTATTCATTTTATAAGCTACAAACGGAGCCTGAATTTATGCCAGGTAGCCTTAGAAACGCTCTTTCTTTACATTAGCAAAAGTAGATAAACGCTGCTTCAGTCAATCTCCGGTCTAGTTTGTAAACGTAACATCTGACTTGTAAATTTCCCCAGTACATGTATCAAGTTAGATCTGATTGTTGATGGTGGACAATGATCAGACACCGCAAGGCTGAAATCATTCACCTGGCGACTTCAGTGTCGAAGAATCCTAAGGTTCAGAATTTTTATGGCGACTCTACTCTTCAAGAAATCAGTAGCCTGAGAAATTTCTTGGTGAATTCATTCTTATCAAAATGGTTTTGCTGGATCGAAGGTATGCTCCCATGAGCCGAGATCACATTCCAAGCTTTCCAAATAAAATTCCTAAGGTAGATTGGCAAAGGAATTTGCCTACATTTAAAGATAATGATAGGAAGGATGTCGCTTTACATCTGGTTAGATTTCACATACATATTCGCAAGTTGAAGGTTGATTTTCCTAAAGATTGCTTGATGAAGATATTCATGGCCACTCTGGAAGGTGAAGCTCGATCTTGGTATGAAATTTTGCCACCTGCTTGTATTTACTGTTTAAAGGATTTTCATACCATGTTCTTTGAAAAGTATAAGGAATCTTATCCATCCTTAACTTTAGTTTAGAACTGTTGTAGCCATGTTCATAGTTTTATTGAAAATCTTGAAAAATTTTATGAAGATGATGACTTCATGGACGATGAGATCATGGAGGCTCTGTACGAAAATCCATTTCAGCAGCATAAAGCGAACTTAGAGGATACCCATCAAGATGCTCAGGAAACTTTGCAGTAGGATCAAGATCTTAGTACAATGGAAAATGATGAAAGAGAAGGTTTTGTTTCAGCTCTGTCCATAGAAGAAGACAATATACAAGAAATTCAAGTTTCAATTTCAGAATGTGATAAAGTCAAGACAGTTATTTCAGATCTAGATTCAGATCGTGATGATCAATAATACCTTATGTTGAATCCCATGAAGGAGAGCTCTGTTGTTGAGATCATCTGAAATGAAGAAGACAAAGTTATTGATCCAAATGTTCTCATTTCATTAGAACAAATCCTTCATGAGGTGGTAATCCATTCAGTTCATGAAAAACAAGATGAGATCTTTGTTCAAGTAAGTGAAAAATCTTCTTTCAATAACTCAGTGATAAATGATAATTTGATTGCCATGTCATATGAAGATGATCAACAATGTTTTCAAATTTCAGAAGATCAAGGAATTAAGGACTGTCATTCAGTTTTTTCATGTTTTAAAATGTTATTTCATGAAGATAATCATTGTTTGAGAAAAATAAAACAAAAATCATTATCTCCTTTGTCTGAAGATGAGATAGATCAACTCTTGAAAGGTCATGTTACAGCCCAAGCTAAAGCAGATTTGCAGTGTGCACATGGTCAAGAAAGTGTTGGTGAAACTTCTTCCTCTTTTGAAAATGATGACAGTCTTGTAATTACCTTTAGATATCAGCAAACATATAATATTTTCTTTCATGAAGATGATAAGGCTGTCATGTTTGATAATCTTGAAGATTGTTTTCTGTTTAAGAATGGCCTAGACCATGAAGTTGAGGAATATGAGTTTGAGAGAGACTTGGCTTGAGAGGGTCAATATTCATCTTGAGAAGTTGTTGGAGAAGGAAAACAAGGAAAATAACATGCTTAGGCACATGAAGAACCATTATTGGGCGTGAAATCATGTTTGCAGAGTGAGGATCAAGATCCTGAAAGCAAGACTAAAAAGGGCACTAAAGCATCACAAAAGGCATGATAGACTCCAAATTTTGGCCGAAGCTTCTTTGGCCCAGCATAGTGCTTGATGGTGGACATTCAGCCCAAATTTCAAGAAATTTGGGAGAATTTTTTTCAATTTTGAAATTTTTGGCCTTAAAACAGATTTTCCTGCCTGACGCGTAGCGCCACTTGGCGCACGCTTATAATTGGCAGCTCCTTTTGAGGAAAAATTTGCATTTCTAGATTTTTCATCAAAAATTATGCATTCCTACCCATTACCTAAGGATTTTTACAATTCTTGGGTTGTTTGAAGGGTCAAAAACACCTCAAAAATGGCATTTCTTCCACTTTTTGCACACACAGGAAGCAGTGTTGGGAGATTGGATTTTTGGAGGGGGAAATAGCAACCAAATTCATAAATTCCACTTGGGTTAGAAAGTAGACAGGTAGATATTTCCAACGAGATATCCTGTGCTCAATTTTGACTTAGGGAAGGCCCTCAAAATTAACCTCAAAGTGGCGCTACGCATAGAGATTTCAGGCACGGCGCATTGGGAAATTTGGCCAATTTTTCACTCAGCAGCTCAGTTTTTCGCCTAGTTTTGGCCATTTTGACTTTTTCATGTAACTATTGATGTAAATTGATGTAATTTCATGACTATGATGTAATTTTGGCACATTTTTACTCATACAAGTAGATTCATTCACCAAAAAGTGAAATGTAAGTGAATGAATCAGTTTCCTATCATATAGAGGCAAGTTGTTTCATTGCCTATTTTCCAGTTCTTAGTTTAGATATGGTTGAAACAGCTCCTAGAATGGTGAGCTTGACCCCTAGAGGAATGGGGATGAGTTAGGCTGGTCTATATCTTGTAATTCTTCAGTCATTTTCAGGGTTGGACACTTGGGATTCCTTGGCACTTCATTGTACATTTCATCTCTGCAATTTTGGCAAAGGAATAGACCATGGTTTGCAGCACTCTTTGGGATCCATGTGGCTCTATGTTTTGATGGTGTATTTCTCTCTGTGATTGTAATTTCACTGATGTTTTATGTGTATCATTTCCCTTCTCATTTCTTCTTAAATTAAACAAATGAGTGATCATAAGGTGGAATTCATTAGATTGCTTTGCTCTGCCTTGAGTTTTGTTTAATTTTCCATGTTCTCATCTGTTTGAAGAGGATTCTTGAAAGCCTCTTTCCCTCTTCAGCTCCTCACCAGACTGAACTATCCATTCATTCAACCCGAAGCATCAAAACAATTGCCTTCCTTGCCCCATTCAGAACTCTGCAAAAACTAGGCCTCATCCCCGGACCCAAAATCAGACTTTTCCTTTGATCCAAAAAAACCTTCAAAATCAAAATCAAACTCTTTTAATTATATACCTAGCCTAAAATCAGCCTTTATTTCAAGTCATCTCAATTCTTATTGATTATCTTTGTTGAGATTGACCTGGAGAGAGCCCTCTCCTGATCTGGTAGGGCTAGCTACCAGACTGAGCGTGGTTTGATGTTACCCTGACCTCTGCCTTCCTTAAGCCTGAGGTATATTTAGGCTATAACACATCCAGAAACAAAAGGGTAATGAAGATAGAAGCTTGTATCATTTTGGTTTGATCAAAATTTTAATTGAATTTGAATTTAAAAAGAGAGGAATAACATGGGAAGGATTTTTAATTGCCAATCAAATCAAAACCAAAGAAGATGAACAGAATAAAAAAGGAAGCACAGATTTTATGGTTTATTTTGATGAGGAAACCCCTGAATTTAAGTCAAGCATTGTTGCTTAGCCCAGTAGTAGTGTGAAAACAAGGAGAATGAGGCAAGAAGATGCCAAGAAAATTGCAAAAGACAAAATTTTCACTACTTATACAAGAATATCAAGGACGATAAAAAGAAACAAAATACAAGATGACCAACCAGAGCAAGATATGAATACACCAATGGAAATTGAAAGCAATGCTAATTCACAGCCAGAACAAGATGCAGAAATGGAAACTAAATGTAATAAGGGAGAAAGAAAAGAGCCAGTACCTACAAACAAGAAACAAAGAAAGCTAAAGAAACAAATCGAAGAGTTAAAAGAGGAACTTATGGAAGAAAATATGTTAGAAAAAATCATAAAGAAAGAAAATGAAATGTTAAGAGCCTAGAGCAAGAATATTCAACAGAAAAATGAGAAATTGAAAAGGAAAGTCAAAGAACTCAAAACTGATCAAATTGAAATATGCAAATGGGCAACAAAATGGCACACACAGAAAAAGGCTCTCAAAGAAAAATACAAGAACATGAAGCATGAGTTTCAAGCCCAGAAGAATGTAGATGTATTGCTACAAGCAGCAGAAGCAGAAGCAGAACATAAAGGAAGCACATCAGGTTAGCATGAGGACATGCTAAATCATTGAGTTTGGGAGAAATGTTGGTATTATTTTAGGGCTATCTTTTTCTCCTAAAATCCCATCATTTTTCCACCATTTTCTTCCATAAATCCCTTATATTTTATTGAAATTGATTAATATAGCATTATAATTGTTATTTTTACATTAAATTTAATTTATGGAATTTTTGTGTTAAAAATTGAAATTTTTCAAGAAAATTACAGGATGTGATAACTTCCTGTAAATGCTTTATGTTCTGACATGTAGCATAGCAGGTAGATCAAAATGAAGGACAAGGACGTGATCTAGACCGTACACATATGATGAAAAATCTATCCAGCATCAGATTTGAAGTTCCTAAATAGCTGGTCAACACTGGTCAAACCCAGCCAATCTAGCAGAAAAATCTGAGTCATAATGAATGAGCTTGATATTTTTCCTATGATTAGGAATTCCAAACTAATTCGATCTGTTTTGGAGATCATTTAGGATTAGAAGGAACGAAAATAGCCTCTTTTGATTGTAATTTTTGATAAATAAGTGAATGGAAGCATGTAATAGGCTAATGATGCTAGTGATATTATTGAATGTAAGAGAAGATTTGAGACTATGTACGTGCTTCAGAACTCTGTTTTAATGTAACTCATTCCCAGATTTTAATCAGAGACAGAATTTCATCATTTATGGTGTTTTAAGTTAGCGTTCTCATCATTTGAAGTTTCCCAAGTGTGCCTTCAAAGCGTGGAAGGGCCCCCATGTGAAGTCGGTACACTTTTCTTTACATTTCTATTAGATTTAGTATTCAGATCTGATTAGTATTTTATTTCATTTTCATGATTTTCAGTTCATCGATTTTGATTAGGAGTGCTTGTGATTTTATTCATCATTTTTATTTCATGATTTATAGTTATAATTGAATAATTCGATTACAAAATTAATGAACAGTCCTTGTAAGATGTTTAATTGAGTATTGAATTCTAAATCATTTCTGTGATCTCTGTTTTAATGAATTCAATTTTTATTATGCTTTAGTGTGTTACTTTGAAAGAGTTTTTGTGAACTATAACCTTGTAAAAGGATTGAAAACTTAGACAATTAGTAGCACTCTATTTTTAGAACAATAGATCAAATTTAATTATATAAGTGTTTAAAGTGTGTGAGGAATCACATACCAATCTCTTGTAAAAGAGTGATGGAGCCTACCACAATAAACATTTACTTAGGCAAACAGATCATTTTAGGTCTATAAACATTAGACACGTGCCTCTAAGATTACCTACCGTGGTTGACAATAAATTGAGCCTAATCTAGAACACTATATTGGTCTATACAGTTATCAAATGACAAAGTGATCAGTGAGAGAGGGGTAGGCATTTTGTTCAATGTTGGACAGTGATTTTCAGGAAAAACAAAGGATTTTAATGGTAGAGAGACAAACTTATAACAGCTATAGAGAGGGAGGCTTTGCTGAATTGTGATAAGTAGGGAAACTAAAAGGTTTTTCTCATTATACGCTGAAAGAGAGGGGTAGGAAAACAAAAATTTGTTTGAGGTGTTTTCTAGATGACAAATTGACAGATTTAGATTAGCTTCTAGAAAACTCAGCCAAGGAATCTAGTCACCAAAATAGGTAAAAATACTGATGACTAACAGGACATATATAAGGAAATTTTTTTTCAATACAATGGATATGTGAACTCCTTGGTGTTAACATATATATTTGGAGTATAGAAACAAAAGATATTTCTTTGAGATTCTATTCAACAAAAACTTGCTTCAAAGTCTTGTACCTTATGCATATACCAATATCTACATCACATGCATATTTCCATGTAATGCTAGAAGTTTAGAGTGTTGAACATATTAATGGCAATGACAAGACACCACAAATTCTCCAAATAATCTCGGAAAGGGAAGATTGCAAATTTTTCTCAACTGTACCTTGTAGGTATCTTGTTAGCAAATAATCTAAGTATACTATATGTTCTAGTGAGTTAAAACATTTGTTATATGACAATAAAATATCAAAGAAAAGAATGGGGAAGTTTCAAAGGATTTCACATCATCAAATGAGAGCAATATTCATTTTTTCAATGAAGATACAAAATAACAAAGAAGTTTGTATTTCTTTCTCCAATGCATATAATAAGCGGTACACTCATTCACATCAATTGAAATTTGCAATATGAGTACAAGGTGCTATCATACAAAAAGAAAAAAGAAAAAATATGTAAATTCAAATAAATAAATTGAGTCATATTTACAATCAATCCATGACACGCCTACATATGCATGTTTCATTTGCAAACGATTGTCCTTTGGGAAGGACATGAAATCTATTGACAAAGACAGATTATCCATTATTTGTTATCTCATGCCTACTTAAAACTTCAAAGCCATTAAACTACGTAAGTCTAAATTAGTAAAATATTTAGCATCTTTCAGCTGATCTAAAAAATCATCTATCCTTGGGAGTGGGTAACGATTCTTTACCATTATCTTGTTCAATGCCCTGAAGTCCACACACATGCGCCAAGTTCCATATTTCTTTGGAATCAACACTATCAGTGACCCACATGGCGAAGTGCTTGGTCTTATGAATCCTTTGTCAAACAAGTCTTTAATTTTCCTCTTGATTTCAGCATTCTCCATGATAGACATGCGGTACATGCCTATGTTGGGAAGAGGACAATATTGATGTAACTGGATTTCATGTTGAATCTCCCTCTTAGGAGGAAAACCTGTCGGTTACTGAAACATATCATGATGTGCATCAAATACATCATATAAATCTGATTTATTCTTGGAATCACAATTTTCAAATGACTCATGATTCACATCAACCTTGGGCTTAACCATAAGAAGTACAAAACTCTTACTAGAATTCACTAGCCTTTTTACCTGTCCCGCATTTACCATCACTATATTTTCCTTCTTGTGATGTGCTCTGACAATGAAATCCTTGCCATATTTAAAGAGATGATACTTATTTTCATGGCGATGGAAGGTCACTTTCCTGTCAAATAAGTAAGGACTTCCCAAAACAATTCCTGATATATCAAGCGGCACTACATCAAGTTCAACTGTGTCAATAAAGTGTGCAGTAATCGCGAAACGCAATATGCACTTTCTTGAGACTTGTAAGTTTGCATCCTTGCATATCCACCCAAGTGGATAAGGCTTTGGATGTGTAATGGTCTCAAGTTTAAGTTTTTTGACCAAGTCTTCTAATATGATATTTTCTTGTCACCCACTGTCAAACAGTGTGTCAATTTTTGTATGTTTTGAGACTACCCTCACATGGAACAATTCAATTATTTCTTCCTCATTTGGAGCTTGTACATGATAGTTTGAAGTACTATTACTTGGTTTAGTTTCAGTTTCCTTTCCCTTCATACTCTTCAAACCCATGGCTGCAATTTTGGTTTCGTCACTTGAATCATAACCTAAGTCTTGTGGTGTAGTTGTAGTAGCTGCATTTTTCTTCTTTCCTTTTTTTTTGTTCAACTGAGTTCTTTTTTCAGGATGTAGTTTCCAAAATTTTTTCTCTTCATGACCTTCTCTTGAACAGTGTTTACATATCACTTTCTCACCCTCTTGTTTGACAGATGCATTCTTTTTTCCCTTTCCCTTAGAGGTTTTATCTTTTTTTTCCCCTTAAAAGGCTTGTTTCTACCCTCATCAAAAGTGTTTTTCCCTCTAGCCTCTAAATGTGTAGCTTGTACACAAACTTCGTCTAGACTAGTAGGATTGAACATAAGGATAGTATGTCTAAGGTAGTTGTGCAAACCACCTATATATTTCAGCAAATATCTTGACTTTGTAATTCTACCCCTAATAAGAGTGTTCTTCTCCTAAACTCTTGGGTGTAGTCTTGTACATTTTGTCCCTTAAGCTATCTAAAGTTTTGCCAAATCATGATAGCCTTTTGTAAATGAGCTAATGGATAAAATTACTTCTTAATTGCAAGAATAAATTCAGCCCATGATAAAGTGATCTTAACATGTTTCTTAATTTCATCCTTGGGCTTGGCTTCCCACCATACCAATGCTGCTCCATCCATTCTCAAAGAGGCTAACTGTATCTTGGTGTCGTCATCATGAAGGTTTTGTATCCTCAAGTAAACTTCCAACTGTCTTATCCAATTGTCAATTTTCTCTGCATTGACTTCACCGTTAAACATAGGCATCTCAAATTTAACATAAAGCTTTAAAAATGGACTTTTACCAATGGTTTTAGACTTATGAGATTGATTCACCGAAGTTGAGAATGACAATGTAGAGGAAGAGGATGAATATGGGGATGGTGGATCACCATTTCCTCCGTGTCCTTTCTTTGACTTGTCATCACTTTTCTTTCCTCCTAAAGAACCCTCTCCTTCTTTTTGGTTTTTAGACCCTTCTCCAACAAGCCTATCATTCCTTTCTTGGTAGAGTATCCTCACCATCTCCGTCATGTCCAAGAAAGACTTTCGGAACACCTGTTCCTCTTCTTTGGGATCCAGATCTTCAAGAGCTTCTCCCTCTCTTGAATACATGCTTGAATCTGCTTCTATGGCTCTTGGAGGTGGCTCTCTGACCCTTCTTGGTTGAGGATTATGTTTTGCACTAACCAAGTGTCCTTCACCTCTCTTGAGTTTAAGCCTAGTAAGCATCAAAACTTGCAAACAATCAACTATATCTTTGCACTAAACAAATGCTGAGTTAAACTCTAGCTCCTACGGCTCAAATCCTTAGCTCTGATACCATCTGATCTGATAATGAAATTATTTGTATCTAATGTTCAAAGTATCCATTTTCATTTGATTAAGTGTGCAAAGTGTTTATCATGTCTTACAATTTAAACAAAGTGTTTTTGTTAATTGTTTCTAATTTTATGTGTGAGGGAATGTTAATTAAAATTATTGTTTAACATCTTAAATTAGAAATACATTGCAGCAAAACTTCACCATAACAACACAGCAACATGATGAGGTATTTCACTCCTCCTGGGCTACATCTGTCGGGTCCAAGGCTCCTAATGGGCATGTCCTTGCTATATTAAGTTGCTCAAATTGGTTTTACAGTGAGAAATATGCCTAAACAGGTAGAAACAGCTGTGAAATTGAATTCAAAAGACAGAAATAAGCTAAGAATGGCTGTTATTTCACCTCAAACAGTGAATTATATCCCAATGTCCCTCCATTTCCCTCATGGCCCTGATGGCTCTCCAAGATTCCCTGAAGAAAAAATGGCTCAAGAACACCTATGTTAGCTCTGCAACCTATCCCAAACACTCTAGAATGCTCAGAATACCCAAAATTGACCAAAATTTCGTCCAAAATGGTTCAATATTGGAGAAGTTATGACCTCTACAATTTTCTGCCCAATGTCCCTTGGAAATCCCAGCAAATGTGGGTGAACTCCAGTTAAAGCCACCAAAATAGTCGAATAGACTAGAATAGGCGAAACCGCGCTCTACATCTGGGGGAAACGTTAACTTTAACTACGAGTGGTGGCGCGCTCACATGCTAGTTTTCCAGGACTATTTGTTGGCAGATAACGTTAAAGAATCCTTGCCTTTGGTATTCAACCTAAAGGCCACATCGGAAGGGGGCTAGTACCAAGGCGCTTAACCTAGTTTTTTCACCCAAAAAAAATTTTTAGTGCCCGGTTTCTGTTGACAATTGTATGGATAAGGGCTAGCTCCGTAGGGGCTTAAAACTCTGCTCGTTCAACAAACTTCACGACGACTCGACTAACCCATACTCATTCAAGTCAGGTCGACCTCTGCCGCTGCCATGACCCATTCAACGTGACCCAAAGACGTTCACTGTTGCATGAGGGCCCGACCTGAACATTCATTACTGCAGGAGGGCCCGATCCAAACGCGTTCAGTTTGGGTCGGGTCAGCCCATCAACTTTTCTTAAAACATGATTTTGAACCAATTTTTGAACCAATGGCCTAGGGCCACATGGTAGCCTCCAGGAAAGCCACGTGGCACCCTGTAATAGGCCCATAAAAAACTTAAATTAAAAAATGAAATTTTCAATGAAATTTTTCTGAAATGACAAATTATTTTTGTTCAAAATTCCTGTTTTGAAGGTTATTGGGCAACTTCAAACTTCAATATCTTTCACATACGACATCAGATTTGAGTCCCGTTCACGGCACCAAAATTTTAGCGACGAGGCCCATCCGGTTATTTAGGTTGCAACCAATTCTTATCAGTTCCAATTCTGAACATTTTTTTCCACTTGAACATGATCACCTGATCACACCTCCCCATTGGGAAGCTTTTGGACCCCAAAATCCTTCAATTACCTATTAAGAAGATGAGGGTATAGATCCCTCACCTTTTCCACCTCCATCCATTTTGCCTTACTCGTTTTGTTTCCTTTAAGACCAACCTGAACATAATCAACATTTCCCCTCCTCGAAGTGTGTGTCCTTCTGTCAAGGATAGCATCCCCTTTCATCTCATCCAAAAATTCTGGCAAGAAATCCTCTATGGATGGTGGTTGAATGTCACTTTCATAATCATCAATTAAAGGAGGTTCATACAAACGTAAATTTTCCACATTCACAACAGAATACATTTGCATATATGAAGGCAAATCTAGTTGAAAAGCATTATTTCCACTTGTTTAAGGATCTTGAATGGACCATAACGAATAGGCTTCAACTTTTTACTTTCTCCTTGCATTCTTTCCTTACTAATATGTAGCCATACCTCATCTCCTTCTTGAAACTTATGATCAATTAAGTGTTTGTCATGCCTCTCCTTGTACTTTCCTTGACTTTTTTCAAGCTATTCTTGAACCTGCTGATGTATGAGCTGAATTATTTCAATGAACATGTGAGCTTTGCCAATGTCACTATGCCCATCAATGGCAACATCCTTCTCAAGAATGAAATCTAAAGGTGACTTAGGCAAGTACCCAAAGAAAGCTTCAAAAGGTGAAGTATTTGTAGAAGAGTTCTTGTCCCGGTTGTAAGCATGCTGAATGTAATGCAAGTGCTCATCCCAAAGCTTGGGATGCTTGCTACAATATCCCCTCAAAAGATATACAATGGTTTTTTTGACTACCTATGTTTGCGGATGGAAAGTAGTAATCTTCTTCAACTTGGTGTCCATCATCTTCCATAGATTGGACCAAAAATTCCCGACAAATCTGGAATCCCTGTCACTAACAATAGAAGTGGACAAGCCATAATGAACCCATACATGTTGAAAATATAAATCAGCAATTTTTTCAGCAGTTATAGATTTCTTACATGGCATAAGAATACACATCTTATTGAATCTATCAACTACTACATAAAGATAATCATGTTTCTTTCTAGATAATGGTAGACCTCCAACAAAATCCATAGAAACACTTTCCCATGGTCTATAAGGTACCAGCAATGGCGTATATAAACCAAGATTCCTATTGCTAGGCTTTCTTGTAGCACATAATGAACAACCTCTAATGAAATGTGAAACACTATCTACCATGCGAGGCCAATAACAATATCTCTGTAAATGTGCCATTGTTTTGCTTATCCCGAAATGTCCAGCAATAAGAGAAGAATGAGCTTCTCTCATGATGCTTAGTCTCTCCTCCTGTGGTATACATAAATTGCCCATATGAAACATCAAATTATTATGCAAATGATAATCATTCTCCTCAACATGATTCCCTTCACTCAAGTTAGCATACACATCCTTAAAATCAACATCTGATGCATATTGTTCTATGTATCTCTCATGTACAATAGAATCATTCTTAAATAAATTAGTAGCACTAATAATAGGCCTTGAAAGCATATCAGAAACTTTATTGAAAATACCTTTCTTGCACCATAGTACCAAGTGAAATTTTTGTAGGAAAACCCATCCATCTGAAATGTCATGATTGCTGTAATTTACTTTGCCACTGCAATTATTGTAAAGGCTGATGGTCGGTATGAACAACTATTTCTTTGCCCATATAATAGTGTTTCCACTTTTTGATGATTTGTACCAACGCATACAACTCCTTATCATATGTAGGATAATTCACAACAACGCCATTAAATGTCTCAGAATGAAATGTGATAGGCTTACCATGCTGTAAGAGAACTGCACCCATGGCGTAATCACTAGCATTGGTTTGAATCTCGAATGGTTGTCTCAAGTCCAGTAATGCAAGGACTGGAGCTGAACTTATATTCTCTTTCAAAGACTCAAAATCTTTCTATTGCTTTCCTCCCCAATGGAAAGCACGCTTCACACTTGTCATTGCATGCATAGGAGCTGTTATGGCATAGAAGTTAGAAATAAACATCCTCCAATACTGAACTACACCCAAAAAACTTCTTACCTCTGTAATGGATTTGTGAGTAGGCCAATTCACAATGGCTTCTACCTTAGAAGGATCAATTCTCAAAGCACCTCCTCCTACTATGTGTCCCAAATAAACCAAATAAGTCTTCCCAAATTCACACTTTGACATTTTAAGAAACAACTGATTTTTCTTCAAAATATCAAGTACTTTCTTAACATGCATGACATGCTCTTCTCTAGTCTTGCTGAAAATTAAGATGTCATCTAAGTAGACAATAACAAAATCATTAAGAAAAGGACATAAGACATCATCCACTACCCACATGAAAGTTGCAGGTGCATTGCATAAACCAAACGGCATAAAAGCCACTCAAAGAGTCCCTGTTTGGTTTTAAATGTTGTCTTCCAAATGTCACTTTCTGCAATTCTAACTTGATGATAACCACTACGTAAGTCTAACTTAGTGAAATATTTAGCATCTTTCAGCTGATCTAACAAATCATCTATCCTTGGGAGTGGGTAATGATTCTTTACCATTATCTTGTTCAATGCCCAAAAGTCCACACACATGTGCCAAGTTCCATCTTTCTTTGGAATCAACACTATCGGTGACCCACATGGTGAAGTGCTTGGTCTTATGAATCCTTTTTCCAACAAATCTTTAATTTGCCTCTTGATTTCAGCATTCTCCATGATATACATGTGGTACATGCCTATGTTAGGAAGAGGACAATCTTCATGTAACTGGATTTCATGCTGAATCTCGCTCTTAGGAGGAAAACATGTCGGTTCCTGAAACATATCATGATGTGCACCAACTACATCATATAAATCTGATTTAAGCTTGGAATCACAATTTTCAAATGACTCATGATTCACATCAACCTTGGGCTTAACCATAAGAAGTACAAAACTCTTACTAGAATTCACTAGCCTTTTCACCTGTCCCGCATTTACCATTGCTATATTTTCCTTCTTGTGATGTGCTCTGAAAATGAACTGCTTGCCATCCTTAAAGAGATGATACTTATTTTCATGGAAATGGAAGATCACTTTCCTGTCAAATAAGTAAGGACTTCCCAAAGCAATTCCTGATATATCAAGCAGCATTACATCAAGTTCAACTGTGTCAATAAAGTGTGCAATAATCGCGAAACGCAATATGCACTTTCTTGAGACTTGTAAGTTTGCATCCTTGCATATCCACCCAAGTGGATAAGGCTTTGGATGTGGAATGGTCTCAAGTTTAAGTTGTTTTACCAAGTCTTCTTATATGAGATTTTCTTGTGACCCACTGTCAAATCGTGTGTCAATTTTTGTATGTTTTGAGACTACGCTCACATAGAAAAATTCAATTCTTTCTTCCTCATTTGGAGCTTGTACATGACAGTTTGAAGTACTAGTTGTTACACCAATTTTTGGTCATCTAACCTGTTATTATTAGATGAACCCAAGTACACCATGTAAGACCAATTTTACCCTAAGTAAAATTGCTTTCACCACATAAAATAACTTATTTGTTTATATTTCCTAGTCATATTTAACCCAAAATAAGGAACCTAATTAAATAAATCCTTATTTATTTAATTATTCCCTAAGAATAAGTTATTTAAATCATTATTTAAATAATATTCTTAGTTAAATTTGACTAAATCATCCATAAATAATTAAATAAACAATTATTTATTTAATTATATTCCCATCACTTCCCTAAGATGATAAATAAACCATTTATTTATTTATTATTTATAAATAAAGGAATTGACCCAAGTTAAGAACCCTTTTCCCTCCAAAAAATATAATAAAATATTCCTAAAGGGTGCTTCTAGAACTCGATTAATAATATTTTATTCATGCACCGAGTTCTAGACCACCCCAATATTTTGTTATAAATAGGGGGGTTTTCCCCATTCATTAGTCACCTTCATTGCATTAGATCACTTTGGATCTACTCTTGGTCACCATTTTCCATTTTGTTTTGTGAACTCCCATTGAGTTCTATGTTTGTTTTTCTACACCCATAAGAGAGAGAAATGTTAGATCTGAAACACTGAGGACTTTCAAGAACCCATCCCACTGAGGAGAACCGAAAGACACCTTTCTTGTTTTCCTCTCAGGTGCCCCATTCTTTAATATAATACAAAATTATTTTAAATACATTCTTCTTGTCTTGTCCATTGGATTTATGGAGCCATGTTATATTTTATCTGCTTAATGTCTTTTGTGCTTAGATCTAAATTTGTGCAGCAAACTTAAACATATTTTGCATCCATAATCGATGTTAGGGCTATTTTTTATGCGTAGCTAAAGTGATCTTTTACAACGAAAGAATCATACTAACAATTGGTGACTCCACACAGGTTTTCTTTTGCGACGCTGTCGTTTTATCTATTCCTGCATATCCCGCTGTTTCAAACCCTAGGGTCTCTCTTCCATTTTTTGTTCTTCCTATTTTTATGGTGATTTTTACCCCTAAAACCCTTAAACAGTAAAATTTTTAACTTCCGTGTGTTTCTGGCCTTATTGCGCAGGTGACAGACATCAGCCGCAGTTGAGACGACAAATTTTTCTGAAATCTGCCGCCGAGAGAGCCGGATCTGCAGGTCGTACTTATCGGCCCAAAAAGTGCGACCTGAGCCTCAGGACGCACTTTTCTGCCCCAAACCTGCGACCTGGACTGAAAACAGATCAGAACTTGCGACCTGCACTTTTTCTGCAAATTTTTCAGCACTTTTTATGGGTTTGTCTGAAGCTTCTGTCAGGGTTTTCCAGCCTCTGTCTCTGCCCGTTTGGACCTATTTCTGATCTGCTTCACTCAACTAAGAGGGAATATTTCCCCTTAGGGCTCTAGTACCCTCCACTTTTTTTGGACGAGTCTTTACTGTTCCAGAAGTCTGAATTTCCAGAGTTATAGCCCTCTTTTTCTCTGATCTGATACCTCCTTTTCAGATCTCTTTAGATCAGCTCTTCTCCCTCTCAAAACCACCTCATATCATTTTGTTTGGGTTCATTTCTAAGGCCACTACCTTGTCTCTTCTATTTTTTAGCTAATCTCCTCCTTTTTCGTAGCAACCTTGCCTCTGCTTATTTGTTGTTCTCTACACCACTTTTCAGCAGATTTACCCTTTAGATCCTAGTCCCTCCGGACCTTCGATCTATTGGCCTCTTTTTAGCATGCTTTGCCTATTTTTTTCCCTCTTATAGACTAGTTTTGAGAGCCCTGCCTTCTTGGGTTAGATTGCTGCATTTTTAGTTGTTAATTTTCTGTTCTTTTAGTCTTATTTACTGCAGATTTCTTTTCCGTTACGCAGCACACTCTTTCTTTTACTCTCAAAATGTCTGCGTTTAAACAATTAAAATTAACGCACTCCACACACTGACCCTAAGTGAAGAAGCGCTTGGTTAACACTGCCTGGAAAAGACTTTAAAATCAAATGTCACTGCACCTTTCCGCCCTTGACCTCACTTGATTTTGTCCCTCCTTGCCCTTGTCGGTTTTCTTCTTCCCGTCATCATTGCGCCCCCAAGGCGCCTCTCCCAGAGACTTCTTGGCCTTCATCCTCAGTTTCCTCTAGGTCGACTTCCTCCTTCCCGTCGTCATCGAGTAAGTCTTTCCCCGAGTCCGCACTCTGACTCTTCCTCTGATTGTTTGGGTTCTCCCCCTCCTGGTTCTCCCCCTGTCACTTTCACCATGTCTACTTCAGGCCCTACCACCAGCAGTAACCCCAATACTACTGCTGGGTCTGTTTCCAGTGGAACCACCTCGGGACCTACATCAACTGCCCCATTACTCCCTTATACGATCGGCCTTAGTCTCCCCGACTTCAATCAGCTGATTAATGATCCTATCCGCCACGATGTTAGTTGGCATGCTATGCCAACCAAGCTCCCCTCCGACATTCCCAAGTTCGAAGGCCTTGCTAGTGAGGATCCCTCCAACCATATCCGATCCTTCCATATGTGGTGTTCCTCCAATTCCATTACTGACGACTCTATTCGTCTTCGATTGTTCCAATGCACGCTTACAGGCAAAGCTTCTAAATGGTATGTTGAACAGGCCACCTCCTCCCATCCCACTTTTGCGACCATTGCCCAAGCCTTTTTATCTTATTTCCAGCTCCCTCTCCGATACAACACTGGTACCGAGCTTTTAACCTCCTTCTGTCAATCCTCCTCAACCCGCCTTTCCGCTCATGTCCAGGAATGGCGGCGCAGAAGAAGCTTATGTCGAGCTCCCCCCTTTGAAGATCGGGTTTACATGGACTGGTTCCTTCGCTCTCTCTTACCTCCCATTGGCAAAGATGTTGCATCCCATTTTCCCCAAACCGAAGAAGCCACCCTCCAAATCGCCTTGAAGTATGACCTTATCTACGCCCAATCTGGTTATGTTTATACCGTCCTTCCTGACCTTCCCAAACCTGGTGGCCCTAATGCCTCGGGGGCATCTCATTCTGTCGATGGTATCATTAGAGCCCTGTCACATACCTCTGCCCAACCTCCTTTGGGCCATGGTTTTCCTCTAGGGGCTAGCCCCTCTGGCATTTTTTCCCCTCCAGGTAGCATGTATTCAGGCTACGACATGCCTCCTCCTTTTTCCCACCCCCCTGCTTACCTTACTGCTGCCCACCCTACTCCTTATCCATATCCCCAACCTAGTGTCCCAGCTCCTCCAGCATTTGGACCTCCCACTCCCTTGCCTTCTCCACCCCCACAACCGCACTTACTACCCCCTCCAGGGCAAGTATTTGCATAGCAGGGGGCACCTAATTTTCCTCCTTCTCAAAGAAAGAGAAGAGGCAATCAATCTGCTTCTGGTAATTGTGGACCCACCCCTTCCAATCTCGACTCTACCACTGCCAACCAGCCACAGGGCTCTCAGCCCAAGCCAGACAGGCCACTTCGCACCAATAAACCCTATTTGTGTTGCAGTGTTTATGGTCACTACACTCACGATTGTCCCTTATTACCACAAATGCGGCAACTTTGGGATTCTCAGGCCACCATACGGGGACAGCACTCCTCCCCTACTGCCCTTCCCACCCCCGTTACTTCTCAACCTGCTGTGTTTACCGATCCTTTCCCACAACAAGGATTCGTGGCCAATCAACCACCTCATGCCCCGGTAACCACTCAACCTTCCCCTTCTGGTTTTTCTGATTACCAAATTCTCATGATGGCTTCTGACCCACCTCTCACTGTCGACCTCAACCTTCAAACTCGGTCCCGTCAGTATTCCACACCTCCTGTTTCGTCTGTCTCTGAGTGTCCATCGCCAGGTCCTACAGAGCCTCCATCGACACCCAATGGTCCCTTGCAACTCCCTCTGCCCAAAGCCGAGGTTCATCCCAAACCTCCTAAGGGACCATTATGCCGAAATGCTGCCTCTGGTCGGGCTGCCCATTCATACAGCATAGCAGATGATCTGGCCCAATCTCCTGCTGCCATTTCAACCCTGGAACTCCTCCATTCGTGTCCTTCTCAAAAGAGGGCTCTAATATCTGCCGTGGGCATTGTAGATCCTTCTAATGACCAACTGATTGTTTTCGACACCCGTCAGTCAGACCATCCCCCTCTTCCTCCTTCAGTTGCTTTCCAAATCCCAGTCAAAATCCGAAACGCCAATGTTGCTCGGTGTATTATTGATGAGGGGGCATCTACCTGCGTAATGTCTACTTCGGTTTGGAAACAACTCGGATCCCCTGAACTGGCCCCTTCCACCATAACCCTTCGTGCATGGGATGGCCATGCCTCCCAGCCCATTGGCCTATTTCGCAATTGTCCTATCACCCTTGCCGGCAAGATTGTTTGTGTTGACGTTGAAGTTATCGACACCCCTATTGATTACAACATCCTTTTGGGGCGTAGTTACACTTATGCCATGTCAGCCATCCCATCCGCAGTCCACCGCAAGATTTTTTTCCCTCATAATGGCAAGATTGTCACCATTGACCAATTGACCTACCATGAACCAAAATCTCAGACCTCCCCTGAGTCCACCATCTCTACTGTCACCCATAAACCAATTGTTGATTTGTTGACCAGTGTTTCCCCCGGCGTTTGTAAAGACTCCTCTTTGCTTGGAACTTTTCCTGGTCCTCCCCCTCCTCCCGTCTCTGACCCCATCTTAGCGAATGTTTGCATGATGCAATCGTCTCAGGCTAGCCTTCCACAGCCTGCTCCGGCTAGTCAGAAACCTCTATCTTGCCCACCGCCTCCTGCTCCTAGCCCTTCGCTTTAGTCAACTAACCCTTTTTCACCCGGCCCTTCCCATTACACTCAGGAACTCCCTACCCTCCTGAGTCAGTTCCCTCAGGTCTATTTAATTATATTCCCATCACTTCCCTAAGATGATAAATAAACCATTTATTTATTTATTATTTATAAATAAAGGAATTGACCCAATTCAAGAACCCTTTTCCCTCCAAAAAATATAATAAAATATTCCTAAAGGGTGCTTCTAGAACTCGATTAATAATATTTTATTCATGCACCGAGTTCTAGACCACCCCAATATTTTTTTATAAATAGGGGGGTTTTCCCTATTCATTAGTCACCTTCATTGCATTAGATCACTCTGGATCTACTCTTGGTCACCATTTTCCATTTTGTTTTGTGAACTCCCATTGAGTTCTATGTTTGTTGTTCTACACCCATAAGAGAGAGAAATGTTAGATCTAAAACACTGAGGACTTTCAAGAACCCATCCCACTGAGGAGAACTGGAAGACACCTTTCTTTTCTTCCTCTCAGGTGCCCCATTCTTTAATATAATACAAAATTATTTTAAATACATTCTTCTTGTCTTGTCCATTGGATTTATGGAGCCATGTTATATTTTATCTACTTAATGTCTTTTGTTCTTAGATCTAAATTTGTGCAGCAAACTTAAAGATATTTTGCAGCCATAATCGATGTTAGGGCTATTTGTTATGCGTAGCTAAAGTGATCTTTTATGATGAAATAATCATACTAACACTAGTACTTGGCTTAGTTTCAGTTTCCTTTCCCTTCATACTCTTCAAACCCATGGCTGAAATTTTGGTTTTGTCACCTGAATCATCACCTAAGTCTTGTGGTGTAGTTGTAGTAGCTGCAGTTTTCTTCTTTCCTTTGTTTTTTTTAAACTGAGTTATTTTTTCAAGATGTATTTCCAACAGTTTTTCTCTTCATGACCTTCTCTTGAACAGTGTTTACATGTCACTTTCTCACCCTCTTTTTTTATAGATGCATTATTTTTTCCTTTTCCCTTAGAGTTTTTATCTTTTTTTCCCCTTAAAAGGCTTGTTTCTACCCTCATCAAAAGTGTTTTTCCCTCTAGCCTCTAAATGCGTAGCTTGTACACAAACTTCATCTAGACTAGTAGGATTGAACATAAGGATAGTATGTCTAAGGTAGCTATGCAAACCACCTATATATTTCAGCCAAGTATCTTGACTTTGTAAGTCTACCCCTAATAAGAGTGCTCTTCTCCTAAAATCTTGGGTGTAGTCTTGTACATTTTGTCCCTTAAGATGTCTAAAGTTTTTCCAATTCATGATAGCATTTTGTAAATGAGCTAATGGATAGAATTGCTTCTTAATTGCAGGAATAAATTCATCCCATGATATAGTGATCTTACCATGTTTTTTAATTTCATCCTTGGTCTTAGCTTCCCACCATACCAATGCTGCTCCATCCATTCTCAAAGAGGCTAACTGTATCTTGGTGACGTCATCATGAAGGTTTTGTATCCTCAAGTAAACTTCCAATTGTCTTATCCAATTGTCAATTTTCTCTACATTGACTTCACCATTAAACATAGGCAACTCAAATTTAACATCAAGCTTTAAAAATGGACTTCCAGTGGTTTTAGACTTGTGATATTGATTCACCGAAGTTGAGGATGATGATGTAGAGGAAGAGGATGAAGATGGGGATGGTGGATCACCATTTCCTCTGTGTCCTTTCTTTGACTTGTCATCATTTTTCTTTCCTCCTGAATAACCCTCTCCTTCTTTTTGGTTTTTATACCCTTCTCCAACAAGCCTATCATTCCTTTCTTGGTAGAGTATCCTCACCATCTTCGTCATGTCCAAGAAAGCCTTTTAGAACACCTGTTCCTCTTCTTTGGGATCCATATCTTCAGAAGCTTCTCCCTCTCTTGAATACATGCTTGAAGCTGCTTCTATGGCTCTTGGAGGTGGATCTCTGGTCCTTCTTGGTTGAGGATTACTTTGTGCACTAACCAATTGTCCTTCACCTCTCTTGTGTTTAAGCCTAGTAAGCATCAAAACTTGCAAACAATCAACTATATCTTTGCAAAAAACAAATGCTGAGTAAAACTCTAGCTCCTAAGGCTCAGATCCTTAGCTTTGATACCATCTGATCTGATAATGAAACTATTTGTATCTATTTTTCAAAGTATCCATTTTCATTTAATTAAGTGTGCAAAGTGTTTATCATGTCTTGCAATTTAAACAAAGTGTTTTTGGTAACTGTTTATGAGTTTATGTGTGAGGGAATTTTAATTAAAATTATTGTTTAACATATTAAATCAGAAATACACAGCAGCAAAACTTCACCATAACAACACAGCAACATGATGAGGCAGTTCACCACTCCTGGGCTACATCTGCTGGGTCCAAGGCTCCCAATGGGCATGTCCTTGCTATATTAAGTTGCTCAAATTTGTTTAATAGAGATAAATATCCCTAAACATGCAGAAATAGCTATGAAATTTAATTCAAAAGACAGAAATAAGCTAATAATGGCTTTTACTTCACCTCAAACAGTGAAGTATAGCCCAATGTCCCTCCATTTCCCTCATGGCCCTGATGGCTCTCCAAGCTTCCCTGAAGTAAAAATGGCAGAAGAACACCTCTGTTAGCTCTGAAATCTATATCAAACACTTCATAATGCTTAGAATACCCAAAATTGACCAAAATTTCATCCAAAATGGTTCAATATTGGAGAAGTTATGACCTCCACAATTTTATGCCCAATGTCCCTTGGAAACCCCACCAAATGTGGGTGAACTCCAGTTAAAGCCACCAAAATAGTCGAATAGACTAGAATATATAGAACCATGCTATACATTTGGGGGCAACATTAAATTTAACTGTCATTGGTGGTGCATTCACATGCTAGTTTTCCGAGACTATTTGTTGGCGGATAACATTAAAGAATCCACGCCCCTAATATTTATCCTAAAGGTCATGTCGGAAGGGGGCTAGCACCAAGGAACTTAACCTGGTTGTTTCGCTCGAACAAATATTTTAGCACCCGGCTTCTATTAATGGATAAGGTTCGGCTCCGTAGGGGCTTAAAACTCCGCTCGTTCAACAAACTTCACGGCGACCCTACTGACCCATACTCGTTCAGGTCGGGTCGACCTCTACCGCTACCATGACCCATTCAACGTGACCCAAAGATGTTCACTGCTGCATGAGGGCCCGACCTAAATGTTCACTGCTACACAAGGGCTCGACCCAAATGCATTCAGCGTGACTCTGACTGCGTTTGGGTCGGGTTAGGTCAACCCATCAACTTTTTTTAAAACATGATTTTGAACCAATGGCCTAGGGCCGCGTGGTAGCCTCCAGGCAGGCCACGTGGAACCCTGTAATAGACCCATAAAACTTAAATTAAAAAATTAAATTTGCCACGAAAATTTCTGAAATGACGAATTATTTTTGTTCAAAAGTCTTGTTTTGAAGGTTATTGGGCAACTTAAAACTTCAATATCTTTCACATACGACATCGGATCTGAGTCCCGTTCATGGTGCGAGAATCGCAGTGATGAGGCCTATCCATTCGTTCACATTACAACCAATTCTGAGTAGTTCCAATTTTGAGCATTTTTTTCCACTTGGACATGATCACCTGATCACGCACCCAGGTGAAGGAAAATTGGATCATCCTATCTATTTTGCGAGCAGAAAAATTTCCAATGCAGAGAAAAATTATAATACTACAGAATGGAAAGCTTTAGCTATGGTGTATTGTCTCCAAAATTTCTGACACTATTTGTTGGGAGGTCCATTCAAGTTCTTTACAGACCATAGCATTGAAATATTTAGTCAATAAGTCTGTACTTTGTAGAAATTTTAATACAAATTATGTATTGCTTGGATTCTCATGATCTAAAAATTATATGCCACTGTTAAATACAGAATTTCTTCTACAACAATCTTGTGGAATTTAAAACACGATCGCCAATTGCAAACACATGAAGAAATATCATTCACACATAACACATATGTTTATCGAGAAATCTTAAAGCTAAAACCCCCACTATCATATATTATGTATATATCATCGATCATTAAACAATCTCATAAAAAACTCTTATCCAAGAGCTCTCAGTACAATATACAATCATCTCACACTGTCTTGCAAAAATTTGCAAGTCTCTTGCACAATTTACGGCCACCAGACAACCTGCCTCCACAGTGCAATCCAAGTTGATTACAAAGACCAATTCGATGCAATCAGACCCTCCTTGACTGCGCAATCCTAATGAGCATATCCAATGTGTATTTGGCTAGCAAGAGTGCAACCCAATATAGTACAATTGATAGTCATATGTCCCTTTCACCTACATCTCAACTGGGTCTCCACTGGATCTGACATGCATGTAGTTAATAGTAGTAAATCTTCAGTTGCATATGAGATCACTCCATGTAAATTAATTTAATATTTAATTCATTGATCTCTCACTAGTGTATCTTCAGTTACAACTAGCACAACTGAGTTTAACTCACTTAACTGAGTTAAACTACTTTACAACTCACATAACTACACATCCAACTCTGTTACAACTCAAATCACTCAGTTACAACTAAGGCCACTTGCATGTCCCACCAACCAACCTCTTAACTCAAAATTCACTTAGCTAACTGATTTTCCACTTCAGTTTACTATTTCCAAGTGCTCATTGAGAATATATTATTGTTTATTGTCCAACTAATATTAAGGGATAATAATAGTTGACATGCATCTATAAATAGACATGCAATCCATAAATATAACTTGCACATACATCTATAAATAGACCTCATCTATATATAGAATTTTCTCATGCATCTATAAATAGACATCCACCTAAAAATAGCCTATGTGGGCCCCACCTAGTGTAGGTGCTTAATTTTCACTAGGATCAAGGATGTTATTTCTGGATGCCAATTTCATTGTTTCTTGTTGCAAACTTCAACATACTTGAAGGGAGAATCTGTCAATGGTTATTATTATTTCAAGAGTTTAATTTTGAGGTGATTATTAAGCTAGGAAGATATAATTTGGGGTCAGCTAATTTGTCTAGATTGGATTCAAGATAGTCAGGGGATCTGTCGATGATTAGCTTTCGGATGCTCACTTATTTCATATTGAAGCAGTCCTTGATTATTTAGAAGATATTGTTGCATGCTTCCCTGCCGAATATTTTACTATTGTTGAAGCGACGTTCCAAAAAAAATTTGCTCAAAAACTTGCATTTTAGGACATCATTGCTACCCTGCAGACATCTACAGCAGATCTAGTAGAGCTATTCAAGAACCAGATTACTGAGAAGATTCAAACTTCCACTTATGTTTGTGCCACACTCCCACAGGTTATGCAGGATTCTCAACACATGCTTCGCCAAATATCTAATGGAAGTAATGTTCTTGTGAAAAAGAATGCAATGATCGATCCCTTGCGTGAGTCTAAAACCTCTTTCAGTAGGAAATGGTGATGTCTGACCTAGAGGTAAGGAAGAAACTTCTGGATTGGGCAGATGTGACTTATGCTCAAATCAACCAGTTTGAATATACGGCCCAAGTGACCAAACGGGTTCTCCGCAACCTCCGCCAAGAGGCTCAGCAACATTTTATTACCTTGAGCACGTTTTCCATGGTTTTCGATCAACACGTTCAAGACCTTGTTTAGTCACATCTTGGAGATCTCAGCGAGCAGACAGTTACAGAATTTTCATCTAAGGTGTCCACACTTTTGGACTGGTGGACCTCCTCTGTTTTCGCCTTCACCAATTTTAAGGAACCAACAATTCAAACAGTTCTAGAGTTGGGTCCTTTGTTTGAAGGTACTGCAACTAATCCAAGTGAAATCCAACCTGCAGAAAGTCCTGAAGTAGCAGCAGAAGCACATTGACTTGAGGGCAAACCAATATGATGTGGTCAGGGCATGTTGGGTCCTTCGTTTTTTAAGGATGAATAGTTGCAAAGGTTAGTTTGGACAAAACTTCTGGAAATAGAGCATCAGAAAATAAAAGTGATGGTGAAATATTTTTGGAACTTGTGCAGCATAAAATAAGGGTGTGTGTCGAAGAAATATGAGTCGATTTTGATGTAATCAACAGAGAACCAAGGTAATGGCCCTAGTTATTGTAAAACCATGGATCAAGCAAGTGAGGGATCGAGGACTAGATCAATTGAGTGCGGCTATAAAAGAAGACATAAGGTAGCGAGAAACAAGTTTTTAGAAATCATCGTAAGGTTGAGATCATGTTGATAACATAGATAGCACATGTGTATTTTGGACAGTGTTGCATAGTTTTGGTGTTAATGTATTGTCTGAGATCTGAGCATGTAATGTCATGTTTCAACATTATTTTTCAATTCTGATATCTACATGCAAGCCTGTAATTTCCGCACAATGTAATGGAGATGTTATAGTGTAATCGACTCTGTTTCTTATTAATATATGGAGAATTGAAATTTTGGCATTTGCTTATGTATTTTGTGGCCCCTTTTAAAATTTTCTGCTTATGTTTATTTTCTGTTAATTGCAAGAGTTGAGAGTTTGTAAACGAATGTGTTAATAGCTGTACAAGTCACTTATATAATCAAATATAGATCCCCTACATCCTTCTATGGTTATGTATCACCTCAGGTGATACACTCCTTTGTTCCAAAGGGGTGAAAATTTTGACAAAGTGTTAGACTACATGGACACCTTTGTTGGCACCCTTGGTTGAACCTTGGGTCAAACTCCAATTAAAATTTTTCGCCAACATGTTGTGCTATGGGAAACCGGCTCAACAAAAATATTTAAATGGCCACAATGTCAACCCATCAGTGATCTACAACAATGTTGTGACACATGTGGTAGTCCAAGCACTAGCATAATAGGTAATGTTGTATACTCCACTCACTCGAAACATGATTTTCCTCCGATATGCATTCACTTTGGTTTGTCATTTGATATGGGCCTGCTCCACGCCACTTCCAAATTTGAATGCATTGCCTTTAAATCAAAAAAATTACCCTATGAATTTGATGGACTATTCATTTAATTTATCAATGGTTAATATTGTGTTTGGATCAATGGTCATCATGGCAAGGTTTCTTTTCAACTCACAGTTGAACCTTTTAAATTTGTATAATTTGGGGTTTTTAATATCTTTTTTGTTGCCATAGTCATTAAAACTGAACTGGAAGTCCAAAAGGAAAATCTTTGACTTAGACTATGGGACATTGTTGAGGCTTTCACCAGTCTTGCATCATTTTGCAGGAAGCTAACTTATGGCTAATTACACAGTTTCATGTATTTTTTTAGGATTCATTCCTTTTTTTTTCTCTTATAGACTATATTTGTCAGAGTCTTACAGTTCTCCCTCAGCCTACTCCATAATTATGTCTCTCTTGTGTAATCCCAGTCCTTGGATTTTGCAGTTTCATACCCTAATTAGACCTGGGAATTTTGTTTAAATTGGAAGATATTTTAGTATTAACCCTCAAATTTGAAAGGGTTTCTTTGTTAATGGCTCAGTATGTTTTCATGACTCTGCTTCACTCTTGAATTTTGCCTAGAAAACTCTATAAAAACTACCCTCCATGTAATCAACGAAAGGAAAATCCTTAAGGGCATTAGGGAATATTTTTTTCAAAAAACCTCCTTATCTTGAAGATTTATAATATGCATGCATTATTTCATGAGATTTACGCTTTGCGTGCATAAGTACTATAAATTTTATCCTTCTCATTATCCATGCACTCATTGTAATTATGAATTACCCGAGTCAAACTCCTTTTTCCCACCTTATCACTATGAGGCTCGAACCCTATTATGCAAAATATATTCTTGAAAAGAATGTGTGTGTGTGTGTATAGAAAAAAAGGAGGAGAAAAATAATAAAGGGACAATCCCATCAAATCAATTGTAGAATATCTATTTTGGGGTATGTTATTAGTTAAAACGTCTTTATGTGGAAACATGGCAAAGAAAAATACTTGTGTTATGCAAAAAATTAAACCATTATAAAAAAAAAAACTATGCAAAAAATTCAAATGTATCTAAGGCTTCGTATGATTTTAAAGTATGTATTTTTTCGCCTCCAGAGTCTCAATGCCTCTATACCTTTCACCCCTCACTATAATATTGTACATGTTATATTAGCCTTCATTCAATTCACATGAAAGTACTTTAATTCCTGTAAATGCATGTTAATTGTAGTAATTGTGAAGCAAATAGGGATTATATGCAAAATTACCCTATTTTGGTTGGATGTTCTTAATGATTGGTTGACTTGTAGAGATGAGTTCAGGGTCTCAAAAACAAATCATATGTCGAGTTAGGGAGAACAAACTGCCTAACTGGTGGGATACATGGATAAATAAAAAAGTTCACTTCTCGATCCAGTTTAATGAAAACTCTAATGAGAGTTTTTCCAATTAGATACTACATGCCACCTATACCTCAGGTCTCCTAATATTACTTATTTTCCTCCTGTATCTCAAAACAATGCTACTCCATCTCTCATATTGTTGAAATGTTGTCATTGATGGCAAAGAAAAGGGCTAGTTGATCAAGAAAAAACCAAGAATTTATTGTGGTAAGACATTGTGTTGACCATCCCTCAATACTTGTGTATTCAACTTCTCATTATTTGTACGACGTTGAACACATATAAAAATTCTTTTCATGATAGCATAAAAGGGTTTGGAATAATTACCTAGTGAGAGGATATTATCCTGATTACATTCCTAATGGTTGCGTCAAAAATGAATACAACAATTTTGTGATGAGCAGATTGAGATGCTTTGAATTTTATACCAGCTGTAGTTGGCACTTGTAGTGAATACCTACAATATTTTGATGTAATGAACAAATGTGATATGAGTATATTAGCTAGATACTTTTGAAAATTACTAGTAGAAGTTTTGAACACAAGAGGATATGCATGGAGATGATTTTTATTCTCAGATTGGAAACTGCAAGTTGAGCATTTCCATAGGAACATTTAATGGTATAATGTTTTTGAATATAACACTACAAGTCGGCTCTAATATACAGTTCGGCTCTCCAAAATATGTGTCCATTCAATATAGGATTAAAATTATATAAATAGAACCTCATTCAACCTCATTTGGGCATCCATCTCGGAAAAGGAAAGAATACAAAGAGTTTAATCTGAAGTGAAGAGAATAAGTTCATAACTCATGAACTTGATGGCAAGCTAAAAGAATAATTTGTAATGTTCCAAATTTTTCAATAAGGTAATTGGAACATTCATTTTGATTTTATTTTAATAAAAGGAATAAAATGGGTAAGGGAGCCCATGTAGCAGCAAAATAAACTCTCCTAAGGTGCAAAGAGTCACTTAAGTGGCCAATTTTGACATTCCCAAGTATTAAAAAGGGCCCAAAGGAAAAAGACTAGGCCATGGTTGACCAAGTCAACAATGTGCCCAAGAGGGGAATCTTGCACAAGAAGACTGTGCAGTTTTGGAAGGAGGGAAATTAGAGGATGAGAGAAACCCTAATGGGTGGGGTCCATGGCAAGGAAGCATTCCTTGCATAAAAATGTGAAGGAGAGACATTGTTCATTATGCTTGAGAATTCAATTTGGTAGCTCTCTTCAGTTGTTGAACTGAGATATCTTGTGCTGCTTAGCACAAGAGGGATTCATGTTTAGGAGTTCCCTTCTCTTCCTTGGGAGGCCTTGGAGGAGATATTCTTCATCTTCCTCACATCTAGGCTTGAGGCCAAAGCCACCTCTTTCAGCTACAACGTTTCTTTTGGGCAGATTCATCGGAGTTGCTAGAGGTAGCAGTGAAGATCCACCATCACCCATTTCCGGAGATAGTTTTGTAGAGGAGGAGCTCATTCCTTCTCTAGGAGATCAGAAAATGACATTTCCGGAGCTTTTTTGTAGGTTTTGGCATTGGGCCAAGTGTTTCATCTTAGCCCCAGCGCAGTCACTCCCTCATACAACGTTATTTTCAGAGGGAAATTGTAGGAGGATTCACCGTGGGGATTAGAGAGTGTAATCTTCAATGAAAGGGGCAGCCTTTCACTTAGAATATCATTGGAGGAGGTTACTATATTTTTTGCAACATTCTTCCCCTTCTCCTTTCATGTATTATTATTGAGTTGCAGCTACTACACTGCAACTCCGACATTTTTGCATTTTATCATTTTGTACATGTATTGCAGCCAATCCTTCTAAGGATTGTTAGTTAGTTATTTTTAGGGGTTGAGAGCTTTCTCCCCCTCATTTCTTGAGCTGATAATGATATATCATCACATTTTCATATTATATGTTGCAGTCTCCTCATGTAACTACGCAGTCATGGCTAGGGCAGCAATATGTACCAGTGTAGTCTTGAGCTTTCATGCACATTCTTGATTGAGGCTATGTTGAGAGGTTTCTTCCTCAAGATTTGTATATTATTTGTTGTTGCTAATCTATATATTATCCATGCACTCTTCTTGTACACTATGATGTATTATTTCACTACTGTTCATTATTGAAGTTCAGATGTTGTTGTAGCTCATCCCTTTTTGAGAAAGATCTTCTAAGGAAGAAGTATTTACATAGCTATAGGCAAAGCTTGAGAAAGGGCTAGATAGCCTCCGGTTCTCGTCCTCTCTTTAGAGGTGACATAACCGGTAAAATCCCTCTCAGTCCATCTCTGACATAGCCTTGTTCATATTTCCAGCAAAGGATCTCTTAAGTGGTGTAAAAGTTGTTGATTTCCATTTCGGAACATTACAGTGGTATCAGAGCTTCGAACTTGGCTCAGCCTGTGAAGTTTGAATTTCAGATAAGAAGAGGTCAAGATGATGCAAAGGATGAGATTGATCTCATAGGTGTTTATATCCAGCAAGAACCTCTCCAAGGAGGTTGAGGAGATAGAAAAAGGAGAAGAGGAAGGACCATGCACTTCCTATTCTCACAAAGAAGCAAAGCAGAAGCATGAAGAACACTTGGAATTCGAAATTCTAAGTGAGTATCTTGCTAAATATAGAGAAAACCCTAGAGTCCTCCAAGATGCTCTATCTTTTTCACACTTTGTTCAGCAGATAGAGGAAAGAAGACCCCATAGTCATGGGAGGATGAAAGGAAATAGATTCCTATTTTCTACTTTTGATGGGTCACCCACATGTGCAGCAGAGGCTTGGGTGAAGAAGCTAGAGGCTTTCTTCCTGCTACATCCTGTAGTAGATAAAGAGACTGTAGAAATTGTAGCGCTGCACCTTGAGGGAGAAGCAAATTTTTGGTGGGTCAGCCATGAGAGGCATGCAAGGGTTTCTACTCTTGATAATTTTTCCCAGATCTTTATCAGAAGATTTGGCAAAAGGAGGGAGGAGACCTCACCACCAGAAGAGAGGGAAAATGCCAATGTTGTCCCATTCATGGAGGAGCAGCCTCCATCTTCAGCAGTTGGGGCAGCCAACACATTTTGGGAAGAGACACTGGCAGCCACATTATACTCCCCAAAACTTCATAGAGGTATGCACAAGTTTACATTTTCTATTGATTCAATACCTTCTATAAGGAGTTGCATACCATTACAAGTTAACTGTATTGAGCAGAAGACTATCACTGCGTTGTGCCATCATTCTCATACTCCATTGATGAGTCATGCACCACACAAGAGAATGGGGTTTCAGAAATGGACCATAGAGAGGATTTCATTTCAGTGTCCCATTAAATGAAAAGGTGATAATCTATTTTGGGATGATGGCAGCTCTTGTTGGGGAGGTGCCAAGTTGCAGAATGGTGGGAAGCATCCACTAGGAGTTGAGTGGATGTGGATGGGGGGCAAGAGGATGGTGAGCCTCTTACAGATCTATGATATAGGGCAGCAAGAATCCATGCTGCGTTGGTTGCTCTTGAGGGAGTTTGGCCAACATGTGACCTATTCCTTTTCATGGGGTTTGAGAAGGAAGGGGAGATGGCAGGATACTTACACTATGGAGAAGAAAGGTGCATGGGTGCATTATGATGGGATGGCATTATTCTTACCATTCATCCTGTTCCCATCTCACATTTGGTATGGTGGGAGTATGAAGGAGCAGCAAACATTCTTGTTGCTCAGATTTTGTTTGGATGTTGCAGGAGAAAGAGGAGGCACTAACATGGTGCAAGGGGATTTCTCTTTGATCTTGGATGCCCAAGAAGCACCTTCTTCATGGGAGGGGCTCTAAATTTTCAACAACATGATGGGAGGAGTCTTTAGCAAGATTCATGTCAAAGAGGGGAGATTTGAGATGACAGTGGCCCTACTCCAAAGGCCAGCAGTGCTGTCACTTGAGAGCTTGAATTGCTTGTTGTAGTGTCCTTCAAACCACTTCTCAAGTGATGTATCTTTGAGGCATGTAGGAGATGAGGATGAGGAAGTAATGGATGGCAGCATCCCTTGCTATGTTTTGATCTTCTTAGCTTGGGCTCACAAGCACAAGAGGAGACACCTACATGCAGCAATCATGGATTCTTCTTCCATGCATTCTTATGCATACCATTTATAGATGGAGGAGTCCACTTGGGAGGACTTTCTAATGGATGTATATTAGCATATGGCTAGATGCATATCCCAAGAGATTATGAGATGGTTGGCACAACCACTTCCCTACTCTGTTGCAGTGAGGGAGAGTTTTCACTTGAGCCATTTCAGCTCAAAGACCCAAGTACATGATGAGGGAGGTAATCATTTGCTTTATGTTTGGCACTCTCTTATTTTTATGAGAAGCATATTATATCAAGGATGATCTTTCCTTCTTTTGCACTATGTTTTTTTATGCTCGTGGTCTATTGCAACAAATATGATGGCTATTTTAGCAGTGGATTGTGGGGGAAAGCCACACAATTTTCGGTGTACACCAATTACACCATTTTGTACTTTCATGTATACATCTTTTGAGATGATTGTGGAAGAAAAAAAGTGGCTGGGAAAGCACTTGTTACTTTCTATTTTGATGCAGGCAAGGAGTGTACTGCGCGGGTTCCATTGGTGGAACAATGATCCGCTTTCCGGTTGTCATGTGACAACTTGCTTCTATTGGTTCTTTCTTCCATGCATTGCATATTTTTCTTGGTACATGGGAAGCTTTGTTTGGAAAGTGGGACATGAGTTGAAGATTCCCATTGGGAGTAGGATTCTCCCTATTTTACATGTTGTATGTCTCAGGGGAAACAATGGGCAGCCCATTATTGCCAAGCTTCACCTCTTTCCTTCATGTGGGAGGAGTTATTTAGAGAGTCTGAATTTTTGGAGGCATTTCATGGTTTACATGTTTGATGGGGTGGCTTGGGTCTCTCTTGAAGACCATTATGTTTCAGCCATATATCAGCAGCAGCCCCATATGTATCATGAGGAGGGAGAGACTCATTGGGTGGATGTGCCCTTTAGGAGAGAATACCTCCATTATTTTTGCAGCACATGCTCCAAGGGGGGTATGGGAGATGATATGGTCACCATGTTCAGCCATTTTTTTTCCATAAGGTGAACCATATGATTGTTTGGATGCTATATGATGATGAATTCCAACTCATCACATATGAGATGATTTTGGCCAGCTTGATTTGCAACGTTGGAGGAGAGATCCTAGGGGATCTATACTTCATCTTGCCTCTTGAAGGCAACACTATTGCAGCCCAAGTTCAGCTTTCACTCCACACTTATCATAAGTGGAGGAGGGGACAGCGTGGGGTAGGCTATGAAGCTTACCATGTTCAGCATTTCAGCCCACCTATTCTACAGGAGCCCAAGGTGGAGGATGATTTTCAGGAGTTGCTCAGTTGGAGAGTAACTCATTTTTCTTGGTTGATTGCTTGGGGAATGGAGGATCTACATGAGGAGATTTCAGACTCCATGCCTTGAGTGGAGGTTCCTTTTCAGTTCTACCCTTGCACTTGCTTGAGGACAAGCAATCTTTGGGAGGGGAGGACTGTAATGTTCCAAATTTTTCAATAAGGTAATTGGAACATTAATTTTTCTTTTATTTTAATAAAAGGAATAAAATGGGTAAGGGAGCCCATGTAGCAACAAAATAAACTCTCCTAAGGTGCAAAGAGTCACTTAAGTGGCTAATTTTTACATTCACAAGTATTAAAAAGGGCCAAAAGGAAAAAGACTAGGCCATGTTTGACCAAGTCAACAACGTGCCCAAGAGGGGAAGCTTTCACAAGAATACTGCACAGTTTTGAAAGGAGGGAAATTAGAGGATGAGAGAAACACTAATGGGTGGGGTTCATGGCAAGGAAGCATTCCTTGCATAAAAAGGTGAAGGAGAGCCATTTTTCATTATGCTTGAGAATTCGATTTGGTAGCTCTCTTCAGTTGTTGAACTGAGATAGCTTGTGTTGCTTAGCACAAGAGGGATTCATGTTTAGGAGTTCCCTTATCTTCCTTTGGAGGACTTGGAGGAGTTTTTCTTCATCTTCCTCACATCCAGGCTTGAGGCCAAAGCCATCTCTTTCAGCTATAGCATTTCTGTTGGGCGGATTCATTGGAGTTGCTAGAGGTAGCAGTGAGGATCCACCATCACCCATTTTCGGAGCTAGTTTTGTAGAGGAGGAGCTCATTCCTTCTCTAGGAGATCAGAAAAGGACATTTCCAGAGATTTGTTGCATATTTTTGCATTGGGCCAAGTGTTTCATCTCAGCCCCAGCGCAGTCACTCCCTCTTACAACGTTATTTTCAAAGGGCAATTGCAGGAGGATTCACCGTGGGGATTAGAGAGTGTAATATTCAGTGAAAGGGGAAAAATTTCACTTAGAAGATCATTGGAGGAGGTTACTATATTGTTTGCAACATTCTTCCCCTTCTCCTTTCATGTATTATTATTGAGTTGCAGCTGCTACAATGCAACTTTGGCATTTTTGTATTTTATCATTTTGTACATGTATTGCAGACAATCCTTCTAAGGATTGTTAGTTAGTTATTTTTAGGGGTTGAGAGCTTGATTCCCCTCATTTATTGAGCTGATAATGATATATCATCACATTTTCATATTATATGTTGCAGTCTCCTCATGTAACTTCACAATCATGGCTAGGGCAGCAATGTGTAGCAATGTAGTCTTGAGTTTTCATGCACATTCTTGATTAAGGCTATCTTGAGAGGTTTCTTCCTCAAGATTTGTATGTTATTTGTTGTTTCTACTTTATATATCAGCCATGCACTCTTCTTGTACAATATGATGTATTATTTCACTGCTTTTCATTATTGAAGTTCAAATGTTGCTGTAGCTCATCCCTTTTTGAGCAAGATCTTCTGAGGAAGAAGCATTTACATAGCTATAGGCGGAGCCTAAGAAAGGACCAAATAGCCTCTAGTTCTCATCCTCTCTTTAGAGGTGAAATAACCGGTAAAAGCCCTCTCTGTCCATCTCTGACATAGCTTTGTTCATATATCCAACAAAGGATCTCTTCAATGGTGTAAAAGCTGTTGATTTCCATTTCGGAACATTACATAATTAAATTTTGAACATTTTTTCTTGGGGATGATATTCTTGGAGAATTATGGTTGCCCTTTTTGAAGTTTCTTTTTGTTGGATTAGCTTGAATTTTTAGCCTCCTTAAAGACTAATATTTTGGGCCCTCTTTGCAGACAAACTCACCCTTCATTTAGTATAAAGTATTCATCATTTTTGGAACAAAATATTCAGCCATTCTGGAGCAAAAGGTTCACTTCTAAACAGATCTCACTCTCTAGAATTCTCAACCATTTGTTTTAGAGAAGATCCCTACACCTCGGCGCTAAAATACCTCTTGCGATCCTAGGGCATGAAATACCTCCTGCAGTCCTCAGTCCTAAAATATGCATCCTGAAATCCTAAACCCCCTATAACCTTTAGCCTTGATGAGTACTAATTTTACTTTGACAAGATTTCAACATAGATTATGGGCTTCTTGCAAATCAAACCAGTGTTTTGGTTGCATTATTTTGGAATAGATTTGAATTGGGCTTATTGGATCAATCTTGTTGAGTAGACCTACTAGATGTTCGAGGGTATTTTGAAGTAAAAATAAGATCCCTTGTAGATAAGAGTTGAATACCTTGAATCCATCATTGGATTAGTTGTGGAGAGCCTTATTGTGTTGACTCGAAGACAGTGTTGGAGCAGAATTATTATGGAGATCTGAGGCAACCTTAAAAGCACAATTGAAGCCAATCATTGGAATAGTTTTGAAGGAAGTTTTGATCAGTATTTAAGGTGATCCTTGAAGAATTTTGTGAAGATATTCAGGAATGCATAATTGAGTCCATAATTATAGTTTTTTTTAGAAGATTTTTTGTGAGGACCTAAAACCTTTGTGTTACCTGGATAAATCCCTCTTACAGACAAGAGTGATCTCCCTAGAATCCTAAAGGAAAACTAGAAACAAACAGACAAAATAATATCTCTTTCCTTAGCATATAAACAAAACATGAAACATGTAGTATATGAAGGATCACTTACTTATTAATGAAGTGCTTGTAGAAGTCCTTTCAGCACTTTCCACAGCCAGCTTTCCCTCAATGCCTTAGAGGATTTCTAAATGCTTTCCACAGCTTCTCCATGATGCTCCGAAAGAGATATGCATAAACAAAAACATTCAAATGGATCAAAGCATCTCACATATGAAAGAAAAGGTAAATAAAATCCTTAATCTAGCATACAACATATAAATGAATCAATAATTAATTATAAACCATGTGAGTGATCAAGTAATCCCACAAATAACATAAAAAATAAACACAATTAGGATAGAAAAATTGATTTTGTATTAAAATCAAAGGGAAAACAAGATTGCAACCTGGTTGCCTTGATTTCACAAGCCTATTCCAGTGGTCTCCTTTCCTTCCCTTGATGACAAGCTCTTCAGACCCAAACTAACAGCATGAGATTACAAATCCAAGTCTCAATAGTCACCCATTCCTTTAGTCTTATGCTCAATTTATAGGAAGGATGAGGAGGTTACTAGTTCCACTTCTTAAGATATATGATCCTTAAGAAAAGGATATTAATCCCATATACCAAGGGATGAGGCGTGGGTATGTAGGGGTTTGAGGTTTCTAATTTGGATAATATTCCTCAACCAAAGCTTCTAGAACTTACTTTTTTTTTTACCTACATGAACAAACCTACACAGTTTATATTGGAAGAAATTGTGCAGATCTACACAATTTACAGTGGAAGAAATTGCACATGTGCAGGTTTTGTTCAATAAAACTACGCAGATGCTCAAAAAGGGGTTTTTATCAGTGAAAACCAAAATTCCTTTTGTCTTTGGTATTTTTTACTTCAAGCATCATAGGGGATTCACTTGAGACACTCCATCGGATGGAAATATGTCTGAATCGAAATGTTGTGTAACCAGCTCCAAAAATAGAAGAAAAGAGATATCAACGCCTTAGAAATGAGCCACTTCGAGGGGGCAACCTCCAATACATTACATAAATGAAAATTTCTTGGATGATACAATTTACAAAACCTCCTTTCTATATATAGGAGTCCATGGGGCCATAATGTAATCCTAGTGGGCCACAATGTAATCCTAGCTGACCTAACAATAATAATTTAAGGGCACAATAATAAAAAAATGGGGGTTAAAAGGGTATAATAATAACAATAAGGGGGTTAAACTAACAACAATAAGGGACTATACTAGTAATATAGGGACCTAACATGCCCCTCTCCTTCAAAAAAGTGTTGTCCTCAACGCTTGAGTAGCTCTGGGTGCTTCTGTATAAAATTCTCATCCTCCCATCTAGAATCTTCAGTGGGTAAGTTCTTCCACTTGATGAGATACTCTGAAATTGATCGATTCCGTAGCTGTCGAGTTCTTGTTTCCGTGACCGCTTCAGGTTCCAATATGATTTTTCCTTCCTCATTAAGTTCTGGCAATATTGTTTGAACTGGAAGATTTTCACCTATAACCTTCTTTAAGCATGAAACATGGAAAACTGGATGCACTCGCGAAGAAGCAGGAAGCTCCAATTTGTATGCCATAGTACCAATCTCTTGCAACACCTTGTAAGGACCATAGTACTTTGGTGATAATTTATTATCCTTCTTAGCTTGCTTGAGGGACATTTGTTTGTATGGTTGTAGCCGTAAAAATACCCAATCTCCTACATCAAAACTTCTCTCAATGCAATGTTGATATGCCTATTGTTTCATTCGATTTTGTGCCAAATTCAGGTTATCCTTTAAGAGTTGGAGAACTTCTTGCTGATGCTCGATGTGATCTTCCACTGCTTGAACCTTCGAATTTTCCCTTAAATATGATGTGATCGATGGTGGATGATATCCATAAAGTGCCAATGGGGTCATTTTTGCTACAGTATGGAAGGAAGTGTTATACCACCATTCAGCGAGAGGTAACCACTTGACCCATTGTGTTTGTTTATCAGATACAAAACAACGAAGATATCCTTCCAAACATTTATTTACTATCTCACTTTGACCATCAGATTGAGGATGATAAGATGAGCTATGAGCTAATTGAGTACCCAAACAAGAAAATAACTCCGTCCAAAAATTTCCACTAAAAATGGGATCTCTCTCGCTCACAATAACCCTTGGGCTTCCATGTAGCTTTTGAATTCTATCCATAAATGTAGTAGCAACTGCACTTGCTTTAAATGGATGAGATAACGCACAAAAGTGTGCATACTTGGTAATTCTATCAACTACCACCATGATGACACTCTTTCCTTCGGACTTAGGTAAACCTGTGATAAAATCCATTGAAATCTCCTCCCAACGTTGACTTGGAATGGATAAAGGTTGTAGAAGTCCTGTGGTCTTAATTGTTTCCACTTTATTCTGCTGGCAAACCAAACATTCCGCCACAAACTTTCGAATATCAGATTTAAGGCCATCCCAAAAAAATTCTTTCTTCACCCTGTGGTAAGTTTTTAAAAATCCTGAGTGTCCTCCTAAAGGAGAAGTGTGCAATTCCAGAAGAATCCTTTGTTTTAGTTGGGAATTCTTACAAAGATATAAGCGATCTTTGTACCATAAGGAATCATTTTTCCAACTAAATGTATCAGATGTACTAGGATCTTGCTGCAACTTTTGAATGAGTGTCCATACATCTTTGTCCTCCTTCCATTCATCTCTTGCTTTGGTTATCCAATCTAGTTGGATAATAGAAATGGCACAAAGCAATGCTTCCACCTCTTCATTCTTTCTTGAGAGTGCATCTACAACAACATTAAGTTTTCCTTTTTTGTAGATTATTTCAAAGTCATAACCCAACATCTTTGTGACCCATTTTTGCTGCTCTTCTGACGATAGTCTTTGTTCCAAAAAGTGTTTAAGACTATCACGATCAATTTTTACCTTGAAGTGTCTTCCCATTAGGTAAGTTCGCCATTTCTTTAGTGCATGCAGTATTGCTAACATTTCCTTCTCATAAATAGGTTTCTGTAAATACTTTCCTTTGATTGGACGACTTTCAAAAGCAATGGGTCTTCCTTCCCGCATTAAAACTGCACCAATTCCATTTCCTGAGGCATCACATTCCACAATAAAGGTTTTTGTGAAGTCTGGTGTAGCTAAGACCGGTGCTAGGCACATTGCCTCTTTAAGATTTTCAAAGGCCTTAGTTGCTTCAGGAGTCCATGAAAATGCATCTTTCTTCAATAATGTTGTTAGAGGTGCTGCTATTCTCCCATAATTCTTAAAAAACTTGCGATAATACCCTGTTAACCCGAGAAATCCTCGCAACTTCTTTATGGTCGTGGGGACTTTCCATTCCTTAATGGCTTTAATTTTGTTAGGGTCTACTTTAACAACCTCGTGAGATATAATATGACCCAGATATTCCACCTTTTGTACTCCAAAGAAACATTTGGATGTTTTTGCATATAATTGTTTCTCCTGCAATAGTTTGAACACCCTGTCAACATGTTCAACATGATCCTTCCAAGACCCGTTGTAGATTAGTATATCATCAAAAAATACTAGCACAAATTTTCTAAGGAAGGGTTTGAAAATGGAATTCATCAACCCTTGAAATGTAGAAGGTGCATTGGTAAGGCCAAAAGGCATGACCAAAAATTCATAATGACCCTCATGAGTTCGAAATGGTGTTTTTGGAATATCTTCAGTCTTCATTCTAATTTGATGATATCCTGAACGAAGATCGAACTTGGTAAAATAAATTGCTCCATGTAATTCATCCAATAATTCATCAATCACAGGAATGGGAAATTTATCTTTAATGGTGAGCTTATTGATCTCCCTATAATCCGGACACATTCACCATGATCCATCCTTCTTGTGTACCAATACTACATGAGCATAGAAAGAACTTTGACTAGGTTGAATTATACCCGCCTCTAACATTTCTGCAATCATACGTTCAATTTCGCTCTTTTGGAAGTAAGGATATCTATAAGGCCTGGTGTTTGGAGAAACACTTCCTGGAATCAAATGAATAGCATGATCATGATCACGAATAGGTGGGAGTCCTTTGGGAGTTTCAAACACTTTGGAATGATTGTCCAAGACTTGTTGGAGATATGCAGAAATAGATGATTTTGATGTTGGAACTTCTAGTGAGCATAATTGTGAAATTGCGCCTCGTTTTTCTTTCTTTAGAAGCTTTGTCATGAAATTAGAGCTTATTATCCTTCCTGCCATCGCTTCAATACCCCGTAATTCGACTTCCTTTCCTTCTGAAAAAAAATTCAAGAAAAGTTCTTGAAAATTAAAAGCTACCGTCCCCAAAGATTGTAACCATTATACTCCTAGTACAACATCAGCACCTCCCATAGGAATGGAAAGCATTGTACTAGTCAATACATATTCCCCCATGGTTAGCTTAATATTATGGCATTTTCCAGAGCAATTTATAGTTCCTCCATTTGCAACCATCACTTGACATTCTCGTGTTGGGTATAGGAAACAATTTAATTCCTTGGCTACCTTACAATGAATAAAATTATGGGTGCTACCTGAATCAATCAACACTATTACCTTTTTCTTCTTGATTTGTCCTTGTATCTTGAGAGTTTGAGGAGTGGTAATTCCCGCCAGTGCATTACACGATATGGTCGGATTCATTTCTTCCTCTTCTAGGGTTGGTTCCCGGTGTATATCCTCTTCTTGTTCATTTTCTTCTTCCTCTTCACAATCTATGTAAAATAATTTCTTCTCAGCACACTTATGACCTTTAGTGTATTTGCTATCACAAATGTAGCAAATCCCTTTTGCTCTTTTTTCTTCCAATTGTTGTGGTGTCAACCTTGTAGGTTGTGGAAATCTAGACGTAGCAACACTTCCTTCTTTATAGAATTGAGTGGTAGGCTTCCTTGTCGCCATTATTTTACATTAAACTTTTCTTGCCAACCTGAATGCCTTCTCTAATGAATCTGGTTCCAAAACGCGAACTTCATGTTGGATATTATCCTTTAAAGTGCCTATGAAGAGATCGATCATGTGTTCCTCTGGAATATCAGTTACCCTTATATTCAATTTTTGGAATTCCTCAATGTGTTGCCCCACTAAACCCTTTTGTTTGAGATTTATCAATCGGCTAAAGAAGGTGTTGCTCTTTGTATCCTCATAATGTGCTATCATTTCTTCCGTAAAAATTGACCAAGTGACAATTTTTTTACGGGAGCAAAGCCATCGATACCATACAAATGTATTTTGTTCTAAATGTAAAGTTGCAATGCGTACCTTTTGTGTGTTTTGCACATTATGGAGATCAAAATATTGCTCCATCTGTACTATCCATGTTACAGGATCCTTTCCATCAAACTTCCTCATATCCATTTTTGGAATATGGTGGTTCTTCCCGCCAACATTAGAGTTTATGAAATCATGATTAACATTTATTTTGTTCTCATCATGAGGTTCTTCTACTATCTTTTCACCATTAGGAAACATTTCTTGTATCAACTTTGTCAAACCTTCGATGTCTATTTTTAGATCATTCTTCATGTTTTCCATCTTAGCTTCCATGCCAGCTTCCATGCCATCCATCTTAGCTTCCACGCCATCCATCTTAGCTTCCAATCCTTTCTTCAAAACTTCCATTTCATTTTTTGTTGCTCTTTGTGATAGTGAAATTTGTTGCACTTGCTCTTGTAATTTTGATAGATCATGTTGCAATTCTTCATCTTCATGAGTCATAGTAGAGCCTTCTGAAGGCTTAATGGGTGTTGAATTATTTTTACTGGGCATTTTTTAGAACCCAATACTGATATCTATTCTACAATATGCCCTTGGAATCAATTCAAATTGATTCTTCAAACAAGACTTATGCAATTCGGAAAAAAAATACACACCTTTTTCTTGCTTTTGAGGAGCTCGATATTGAAATTGTATTATCTTTGTGATTGCAGCACTTCAATATTTTATTTTTAGTACCAATGTATCCCTCTGAATTATCTTTCGAATGCCACAGGTCTGACCTGATTTGGATTCTCCAAGACAAATTTGTGTCCAATCTCCCACAATGACCTAATTATGGACTGGTTCAGTAGAGAAAACTTGTACGAATTGCCACGTGTCACTGTTTCATCCTTCGTCTCTGAAATTGATAGCCAAGAAACTACAGTCTGTGTACTTGTGACCACTTTTTACAGCACTCCAATCCAATGCCCAAAGAGAGATTTATTGAACTTTTCCCACGATCACCTCTTTGAGATGAAATTTAGGATCTTGAAAAAGCACTACCTTCCACAGATCATATCTCCAAAAACATTGCAAACCAAGCTCTGAAATTTTTGACAAATTTCTTCAGGATTTCAACCTCGCACCATAATAATTTCAGATTCTGAACCTTCGTAGAAAAAAGTTATAGTGAAAATTCCACGATGACCTGTTTAGGAGCCTGAAAAAATACCTAACTTCCACAGATCATATCTCTGAAAATATTGTGAACCAAGCTCTGAAATTTTTATACTATCTTCCTCAGGATTTCGGCTTCACACCCTAAAAATTTCAGCTTCTGAAACTTCGTAGAAAAAAAGTTATAGCAAAAATTCCACGATGACTTATTTGGAGCAGCAAAACCCTAGAATCCAAAGCTCTGATACCAAATGTTGTGTAACCAGCTCCAAAAATAGAAGAAAAGAGATATCAATGCCTTAGAAATGAGCCACTTCAAGGGGGAAACCTCCAATACATTACATAAATGAAAAATTCTTGGATGATACAATTTACAAAACTCTTTCTATATATAGGAGTCCATGGGGCCATAATGTAATCCTAGTGGGCCACAATGTAATCCTAGCCGACCTAAAAATAATAATTTAAGGGCACAATAATAAAAAAATGGGGGTTACAAGGGTACAATAATAACAATAAGGGGGTTACACTAACAACAATAAGGGACTATACTAGTAATATAGGGACCTAACACGAAAGTCCTGGTGACAAATTTGAGTGTAATGTATTTCCCCCTAAAGTGAAAAGCCATAAAATATTTTTGATGACTGAAGCGCTTTATCAGGTCAAAGGTTCAGATCAGAGACCAATTTTTTGAGGACCTGAAACAAACAATCAGGATTACCATATCATGCTTTCGTACAAAAATCATTGAGGTAGGCATTCCCATACTCAAAGTAAACATAATTCGATGAACCAGAAGGGAAATACACAAGGGTCCATGTCAACAGCATAAAAGTATGGACACATCCATCAATGGATCTATATTTACAATCGTGAATATTTAAGAACTCCACACAACCTGGATGGACGAAACTAGATCCAGAGTCTTGATATCCATCTCTCTATCTATATTACGAATCTAACCATTGAGTAAATGTTTTGAAGTTGAACATGGTAGAAACCACATGATTACTGGTTAATGATGTAAATCGTTAACAGGTGCAAGAGAAACCACCAATAATGACAATGTTCCTCAAGGTACTCCCAGTACAATCTATGAAGTGTGATTACATTTTTTGAATTCGAACACTCATAGAATCATTCGATCGAAGGCCAATGATGAGAACCTATCACCGAAAGTGAGAAACCTTCCATTAGGGCATGCAAGCCTCAAGGTACTGAAAATGGTTTCTAGATCAACTTCCTAGATAGTGAGTTGAAGCCGATACGAAGCAATTCTTCATTTACAGCGCCGCACCATTGACCATGTATTATTTTTGGGCGGTGGGTTGACCAAAATATCTGCCCTGGGGCAGTTAGTTTGTTCAACACACAACACAAAAATATTCCCTGTTTGGGTGGTGCACGAACATTTTTCATGTGCACCGGGCGTGGTGCGTGATAAAGAAGTACACACCGGTAACGGTGCGTTACTACTTTTTGGGCGCACCGAGTGTTTTTTTTCAATAAAAATGTGTGTGTGTGTGTGTGTGTGTGTGTGTGTGTGTAAATGCATTTCTCATTTAATAAAAAAATGTATTTAATATGTGAATCATTTAGTGACGTCAATGGAGTGAGCAAAGGGGACAACAAGAACATATGGAGGACCATTATAACGCGATTCAATTATGGGAGGCACTGGAGAGGGAGATACTTTTCTACCCTCACCCTATTACAGTAGCCACCAATTTTCTCCTAAAGGAGGTAGGCCTCCTCAAGTTCTACAAGCAGGATACATCCTTGAAAGGGCACATTTTCTTATTGGGACAGCTGATCTACAGGTGGGATGCCCACCGACAGGATTTTCGGGTCGATCCTGGCCAGTGATACGAGCCCACTGAGGAGGAAATATATTTATTATTGGCCTATTGATCAGATGCTCAGTGTAAAATCTCAAAAATTAAATTTATCATAATTGATTTGAAACTAAACGACCGCGACTGGCCTATCGCCAGGAATCCAACGCACTTTGTTTCGTCAAAAACCAACTCCAGATGAAGAAGTTATATTCTACTTACCGTCGTTCAGAACAAGTGAAATTTGAAAAAAAAATGCAGAACAGTGACAAGTTGATGGCATGGCAGCCCAATCAGAATACGGGGAACATTCTTCAATTTATGCCCAATGGCACTGTGACAAGTGTCACAACAAGATTCGCCAGTTTGGTTTGAGAGTGAAATTATTTTTAAGGATTTCTCTCCTAAGGTTGAATTCGAATTTTTTTTATTATGAGGGACAGCCCAAATAAATACTGACACGTGGTACAGCCAGGGGCCACCACATGCCCCCTCTAGTGGACCCTCTCCAACTCCTAAGTTTGAATTTCAATTTTTTATGGTGGTCGAATTTTATGCTAAGATTTGAATATAAAATTATGTTGGAATTATTCATATATTACAAAGTTTGCATGGTGGCATGTTACATATGGTTAAGGTTCATGGCATATATTTTAAACCTAAAGTCCGCACATTACATATTTCAGCATCCAAAGTTATATCCAATGGTTGGAAATTAATCAAGGTTCAAAGTTTGCAACTATGGAATTACGATGGAGTGCATATATATTTTATAAACCAAGGTTTGTAACCATGGACTGGCGCATGTATGAATTCGAGCGATATATTTATTTTAACCAAATATCTTAACCTTGGAGATGGGCCATGTAATACGAAGCAAAATTATTGTGCAAGGTTCGAGATCGAACCTACGACCTACCCCACACCATCTGGGCGCCTTGTTACCTCACCTATCCATTGGGTCTTAACCATATAACATCTCAACTTATACTTAATGTTGACGGAATCTGATGGCGGGGGTTTGGAGGGGGCCAACCCCCTCCCCATACAACCTTGTTGCAATGACCAAGGGCGAAGCGGAAAAAACTAAACAACAGATTTTAAATTAATTGCAAGTTTATCCACTAATTTGATGGTTTAAAATAATTCAAATATGTTTATGGAAATTCACTTAAGCACAGTTAATTCATGCTTATCCACCAGCTAAGCGTATATTATCACTAATTAAACCTGGATTTAAATGGCTGCAGATTTAGCGGACTCCGCCAATTTCGGCGGAATCCCTAGTTTTTTTGAGCTAACTGGAGCAATTTTCGACCAATTTTGGCTCAATAAGGGTGATTCCTAGTAGATTAGCATGCTCTAAACACATTGGTTCAATTTTCATAGGCAGAGGAGCAATTCTACAGGTGTTTCCAGACACCATGAATTGTGAGATGGTCTGCGATTTGTTTTCAGCAGTTTTGTACAACATTAAATAGAGGTCGTTCTCAGGCACGTGGGAGGTTGACCTTCCCTTTTGATTCAGATTTATTTTGTTTATTTTTTGAGAGATTTCTAGATATGAGACCTACTTTTTTTCGACAGCCTCATAGGCCGATGTTGCATGTATGGATGTAGATGTGGGGCTAGATTGTAATATTCCCAAATGGGAAAATCATCAATATAAGCACAAAAAACACATTTTTCAGAAATTTGTGTAATAATAGTCAATAATAGCCCATGGATCCTTTATATCAGACATTATAACAACCAAATATACAAATAAAAAAATAAAAAAATCATTATAGCCTAGCTAAAAAGGCCTCCCATGCCTAGAACAGCCCAAAAACACTACAACCCCAAGACTACTGCAACACAGAAATACTGAAGAAATTGACAGGGAATTTTATTGAGGTTTTATACTCAAAAATAGAGATACAAAATAGATCCACTGATATATTAATAAATAGAGCACAAAAACTAAGATCTAATCCCTTTTACAGAAATCCAAGATGACCCGGCAAGGGTTTCTTGATAAATATGAAATACAAGAAGTATATGCTGCAAATATATGTCTGAATCATTCTATATGGCTGAAGCACAACATAAATATGGCTGATAATACAAAGAAAATGTTGTAGCTCCTCCTACTAGCTTTCTGGTAAAAAGGTTGATCCTCCTTCATGGAAACTAGCTCATAAAACAGGGGTTTAAACCCTTCCACTGCAACACCATGTAAAATAATGCAGTTTCTCCAAGGGATTGCATTTTTTCTATAGGTGACTACTTGGCCAAGTGATGGATGGTGGAAATTAATTCTAGAAAGCTCCTCTTAGATTTCTTAAACAATATCTCCAAGCAAGAGTGGGGGAATTCTCGCATGAGAAAACCCTTGCACTAAACAGTGCAGCAAACTTAGCTAAACAGCTGAAGCATGAAATAATTCTAAACATGCCCAATCATAAAATAATATTCTCAATCATACCCCTTATGGCTTCCATTCCCTCCATTATATACTTGATGAGCTTCCTCACCATGGGTCCCACCCAATTATGAGGTTACTTCCATGCAAAGGCTCCTCCTCCAAAATTACGTTGTCTCCATGAGTTCCACTCTTCTATTTACAACGATGTTTGATTTGGTCAACCTTGACATATTCTCCATGCACTATCTCCTTTCACACCCAAGGTGTCTTTATTCTGACTAGCTCAACTAATCCTCATTCACATTGAGTTGTCTTTTTTGATGATCCACTCCTCCCATATTAATGTTGTTGACTTGGTCAAAATTGACCTTTTCCACATATATTAGACCTTGTTCACACATGAGGGGGCTAGGTCCAGTTATTAACATGATCCCTTTTCACATTAAGAGGGATTTTATGCTTACTTAATATACTTATGGGCCTCCTTACCCATTTATTCACATAACTAGGTTTTAAGAGAAAAATTAATATTCTAATTAGCTGCATGCTAATTTAGGAATATTACAGTCTTCCCCTCCCAAATGTTGCTTGTCCTCAAGCAATTGCAAGGGTGCTACAAAATCTCCCCTCCTCCTCTTGTGGCCTCCACATCCAATAGTCTCCACCATTGCTTCAGATATTTTGCAACAATTCTGTCTCCCAATGGTTCCTCCCAAATGTGTAAGTTGGCCTTTGGTGGATAATCCAAATGGCTCTCATCATGAAAGAATGTAAGGTCTATATGAAAACCTTCTTGTTGTTCAATGGCCTCCTCAAGGTAGAAGTGATGACAATCATAGGGGACTTCATTCCCAATGAAAGACTCCCATCTCCATGCTATCATCCAAATAAAATGAATCACCTCCCGGCTTGGTAATTCATAAAAAAGATCCTCCCAAATGCTCATGAGAGGCATGTCCCAAGTGCTCCAAAAAATCATATGGCCCACCTCATAAAGAAAAAATTGATCTATTGTAGTGGCCATATCATCTCCCATGCTCCCCTTGAAACATGCAGCACAAAAGGTGTGGGAAATTTCATTCCCCAAAGACACATCCAACCAATGTGTCTCCCCTCCAATCATTTTCCCAACAAAGATAAGAACATCTTCAGCATATGGAATCATAATTAAAGTCATGCTAGCTTCCATATGTAGTAAAGGATAAGGATAATGGTCCCTCATGTGCAACCAGTGCAGTCTTACCCCTAACTGCCATAGGATATGATATAACAAGTGTTTCTCCCACCACTTGTTTGTTTCCCCATTCTTCTTGCATTTTTGGAGAGGGTGTATGATGGTTGGTGTTAATGAACCACACAATTATGAGTACATCATCTTCCCAAAATATTCTAGGGAATGGTCAACATCACCATTGCTCATGGCCCCAAGTAGCCCATGAGGCAAATAAGAAAGAGTCCCCCCTCTTGGAGAAATTCCTTGCACTTGTGTGGTAATAAAATGCAAGTATATAGTAAATATGTCATGATGTTTAGACATACAATCCTTACCATACACTTGGTTTGAATCAGTGAGGTAGCTCATGGATGAGCTCCTTCTCACACCCAATGAATAAGGAGGTAGTAATGATAACTCTTACCAAGAGCTATGTCCCTCCTCAACCTGCAAAAAATCTATGCACTTCCTCAGGTGATAGTGCATCTCTTATTTTAAGTCTTCCCACATGAATCCCTCCAAGATAGTACGGTATTCTCTAATGAAGTTAGTGGGATTGGAAAGCAAGATCTCATAGGCTGCATATAGTATTGTATCCTTGAGCTTGGAGTCTCTAGTCAAATAGATCTGATTATGAAAATAAATGACTCCATCAACCACTCTATACCTCCTATCCATCACTTGCCCATCAAGAACCTTACATGTGAAGAGGTTCTTGGAATATTCCACTAAGAGTTGGGACTCCCAATATGGATCTAGGCTTCCCAACAATGACAGTGTTGTAGAGATCTAAAATGAAGTATCTATCATATGATGACTCTCCTCTTTGACATGCTCAATGCTAAAGCCACATGTTGGAGTAATGTCACTCCACCTTTGTTTCCCCTCTTGCAGCTGATCTTTCTCAAAACAAAATTGAAGTAGATGGAAGTTATTCTCCCCGTGAAATTTTTCTTTCTTCCAATACTTCCATAGTTTGGCCCATGCATGCAAGAGTGTTAATACCCTCTTGTCATATTCAGAAATATTTCTCATGTGTGGAAGTATCATCTGCTACTCCAAGACTATGGAGTGGCCATTTGACACCATGCTCATGGAATTATAGATTTCTGAATCATTTTCCAACGCGGATAGCTGAGTGGGATATGGCAATGTCCAACTCAGAAAATTGATCATCTTCTCTTGGAACCCATCAAATGTTCTCAGCGTTGTGGTAGCTCCTCCCAAGGCTCCTTCATTAGCCAAATATGTCACTGTTGTACTAATTTGAGGGAACACTTTATTCATCTTCCAATAATGTGGTCTCCCTGGTGGAATGCCTCCATGAAAAGAAACATCAAGGCATAGAGCAGGATGTATATTTGTGTGGACTGATTTGTCCTTGCCCTCACTACACAAATACTCCTACCTCTTTTGTGCATAAATCTTCTGAAATAGAGAGGGGTGTGTGCTCCTCATCATATGATTCTTGTCCTCCCCTTTATCTCCTACTATCTTCAAAATCTCACAATGTGTCAATGATGACACATGCTACACATGGACTATGCCATGACCTCCATATGTGAGATTCTTTGGAACTCCTTGCAAGAGTGCAAGAGTTTCTCTCCTTGGAGAAAATGCTCCATCTTCCTCTTCATGAGGTACTGGATGTGCTCTTGATATGACAGCACTGTTACCTCCAACCTTCTCTTCCTCCTCATCAATATTTGAGAATGCCTCATCAACAATGAGAGACCTTAGATCTTGATCTTCCCTTGAAGGAGGAATATCCATGTCTGTCTTTTGAGAAGAAAGCTCTTCATGCAATGGGGACTTTGCCCTTGGCAAGGTATCATACAATTTTTTATCCCCCTTAATGGTTTTCTGAAATGGAGTTGGGTTTATAGATCCTTACAACCCATGCAAAGGTTTTGTTTGTTTTGGTTTGATTAGCTCCATAGAAGGTGTTTCATAAAAAATTTCATCAAACCTTTCCACTACTCTTCTAATGAAATTTGCATAAGTAGATGTATTTGCAATCTTTAATGAAAAGGATTCAAACAACCAACAAGCATAAGCCTTACCTTAAAAATGCAGCACTACTACTTTAATGGCTTCATCTTCTGAAACTTGATGTTGTTGCACATAGGTGTCTAGCTCCTCCACCCAAACCCTAGCTGGACATTTAGGTGAGCCATCAAAATTAGATAGAAAGAATCTACCCACACCATGTTGCTTGCCATTTGTGCTCCTTTCCTCCTTGATCTTGAAAATATCTTGGAAGCTTAAGTGATATTTGAACCTCTTAGATTGGGATTCATACTCTTGCAAATAATCACCAAGAGTCTCCTTCTTTGGCACGTCTCCTTTCTCTGTCTTATTTGTCATGAACATATAGTTGGTAGAGCATTGTAAATATGATGGTGTGGCTAAAATTATCACACCAATAATATGAGGAACTAGATCTTTCCTCAGGTACAAGTATTGTTGAGGGATATCCATGTTTTTCCCTCCTCATTTCTTTGATGTCTTTGTTGATACCATGCAGAGTTTGAAGAAGAAGTTTTGAGAACTCCTTCCCTACAGAAAATAAAGGTTTTCCTTGATCCATTTTTCATATCCTCTCCTTCCCATGAGAAGACTCCATAATGGTTGAAGTACACAGGCTGAGCCAAGATTAGTGCTCTAATACCACTGTAATATTCCCAAATGGGAAAATCATCAATATAAGCACAGAAAACGCATTTTCCAGAAATTTGTGTAATGTAGTCAATAAAAACCCATGGATCCTTTATATCAGACATTATAACAACCAAATATACAAGGAAATCAGAAACAAATCATTATATCCTAGCTAAACAGGCCTCCCATACCTAGAACAACCCAAAAACTCTGCAACCTCAAGACTACTGCAACACAAAAATACTGAAGAAATTGACAGTGTAGTTTATTGAGGTTTTATACTCAAAAATAGAGAGAGAAAATAGATTTTCTGATATATTAATCAATAGAGCACAAAAACTGAGATCTAGTCTCTTTTATAGAAATCCAAGATGACCCGGCAAGGGTTTCTTGATAAACATGAAATACAAGAAGTATATGTTGTAGATCTATGGCTGAATAATGTTGTATGGCTAAAGCATTGCATAAATATTGTTGATAATACAAAGAAATGGTTGTATCTCCTCCTACTAGCTTTCCGAGAAAAAGGTTGATCCTCCTTCATGGAAACTAGCTCATAAAACAGGGGTTTAAACCCTTCCACTGCAACACCATGTAAAATAAAGCAGTTTCTCCAAGGGACTGTGTTGTTGTTGTAGGTGACTTCTTGGCCAAGTTCCAGATGATGGAAATGAAGTCCAGAAAGCTCCTCTAAAATTTCTTAAACAAGATCTCCAAGCAAGAGTGAGGGAATTCCCACATGAGAAAACCCTTGCACTAAACAGTGCAGCAAACTTAGCTAAACAGCTTAAGCATGTAATAAGTCTAAACGAACCCAGTCATCAAATCATATTCTCAATCATAACCCTTACGGCTATCTTTCCCTCCATTATATACTTCATGAGCTTCCTCACCATGGGTCCCACCCAATTATGAGGTTAATTCCATGCAAAGGTTCCTCCTCCAAAATTACGTTGTCTCCATGAGTTCCACTCTTCTATTTACAACGTTGTTTGATTTAGTCAACCTTGAAATAGTCTCCGTGCATTGTCTCCTTTCACACCCAAGGTGTCTTTATTCTAACTAGCTCAACTAATCCTCATTCGCATTGAGTTGTCTTTATTGATGATCCACTCCTCCCATATTAATGTTGTTGACTTGGTCAAAATTGACCTTGTCCACATATATTAGACCTTGTTCACACATGAGGGGGCTAGATCCAGTTATTAACATGATCCCTTTTCACATTAAGAGGAATTTTATGCCTACTTAAGATACTTATGGGCCTCCTTACCCGTTTATTCATCTAACTAAGTATCAAGAGCAAAAATAATATTCCAATTAGCTGCATGCTAATTTAGGAATATTACATAGATGATGCCCAAGAGGGGTCTGTCTGACTTTCCGACCAGGATATCTACTGATAGACTGGAGTTGCTAGCCAATGATGATGATCACTCGTTCGTGATGGTGTCATGTCGATACGTCGGTTTGGATTGGTGAGGGTGTACCAACATCCTCTTCACACAGTATGAGCCACCGAATGCGAGAGGTAATATTAGTGTTTTCTTTAAATTAATATAGTTTCATTTTAGTGTCTTAATTAATTAATTAGAATAAAATTTATTCTACACGTTCTTTAACTTGTTTTATTAAATTGTTTAATGAAATTGTCTAATTATTGTTGTGTACTATATATTTTGTAAATATTGGCACATTCATTGAGGACATGATTCCACCCCCACTAGATGATCTAGGTGTAGATCTTGAGGAGGAGATGGCGGAGGCGATGGATCAATGTTACAGACCTGATCCTCGGGTGTGGATACCCACAAGGGTGCGGCGTAGGGTGGACACTTGATTCAAGATGGAGTTGGGCAACTGACTGTGTTGACTCCTGGTTGATGAGGGAGTCCGCCCTGATACGATTAGAGAGATCTAGGCTAATCGTAGGCTCATAGAGCTCTAGAGAGAAATGCCCTCGATATGATGACCCTTATGCGTCATATCGTTGGATCTTCCAGAGTACTGGCAGCTAGGAGGGATAGGCATTGTGGAGATGCACAAGATAGCAACTCATCTGATGATCATCATCACAAGGGGAGTGATCATCATTCTAATACTCCACCTCCTCCTCCTTCACCTTGCGTCGGAGATCATGAGAAACCAACATCGAGTCCTGATCTATAGGCATCTTCTGAGCAATCTGTACCATCTCAGCAAACACTTAGTCCTGAGCAGACATGGCCAACGACTGAGCAGGTACCTGATCTTGAGCAGGCAGGTCCATCTGAATAGGCTGCACCATCTACTGAGCAGGTTTCACCGTTGATGACTCATCAGCAGGCAGTTCCTGAGTAGACTGCACCATCTAATCGAGAGGCACCTCTGGAGCAAGCACGTCATCTATATGAACATGAGGATGCACCATCGATTGAGCAAGCCTCGACTAGTACTAGTAGTGATGTAGTACCACCAGATATTTGACATTTATATGCAGTTATATTACAGTTGTTTATTTTTGACATTATATATATATATATATATATATATATATATATATATATATATATATATATATATATATATATATATATATATATATAGATATGGATAAAAGTTTTATTTATGCTCATGTTGATGTACTTAATTTACATGTTGGTGTTCATCATGATGTGTATATTGTTAGGTCATGTTAGATATGTTCATTTAATGTGTTTGTGGATAGATGTGTACGTGATAGTGATTATTCGACATGAGATGTATATTTGATGTTTGTGTTGTGATGATGTTATACAATGCTTGTATTTTGTTAGATGGTCATGATCATGATGATTAGATGACATTAGTGAATTTGAATGTGTATTTTAGAATATGTTGTTTGTACAATGGTTATCATGATCGTGATGTTTATTTTTAATATTAAATCATGATATTTATTAAATATTATGTCGTGATTTTAATTGTAATTGTATGTAAAATTGTAATTGTAATTGTAATTGAAATTTTAATTTTAATTGTATGTAAAATTGTAATTGTAATTATAAATGTGATTTTAATTGTAATTGTATGTAAAATATTTGTAAAATTGTAATTGTAATTGTACGTAATTATATTGTAAAATTGTAATTGTAATTGTGCGTAATTTTATTATGAAATTGTAAAATTGTAATTGTAATTGTATGTATTGTCATGATTCATTTTTATTAAAATTGTAAAATTTATAAATGTGTAATTGTAAAATTGTAAAATTGTAATTGTAATTGTATTGTGAAATGATTGTAATTGTAATTTTAATTGTAATTGTATGTAAAATTGTAAGATTGTAATTGTAATTTTATGTAAAATTGTAAAATTGTAATAGTAATTCTAATTCTAATTCTAATTCTAATTGTATGTAAAATATTTGTAAAATTGTAATTGTAATTGTAATTGTATTGTGAAATTGTAAAATTGTTATTGTCATGATTCAATTTTATTAAAATTTATAAATTTGTAAATTTGTAAAGTTGTAAAATTGTAAATTAATTGTAAAATTGTAAAATTGTAAATTTTTAGATTTTTAAATTTGTAAATTTGTAAAATTGTAAATTAATTGTAAATTTGTAAATTTGTATGAATATAAATAATTGTAAAATAATAAATCTAGAATAATATGAATTTTTGTAACATAATAAAGTTTAGAAAATAGTGCAAATAAATTCATGTTTAGGATTATCATTATTTTATTATGATCTTACATACAAAAAATAACAGTATACATTAATACAATTTTTTAAATTTTGAAGATATCATTCACACACATTTAAAGCAATCAAGTAGTTGTATTATTTTAAGAATTGACATAAAAAAAAGAACTTGATACAATGCATTGTTTTCGAGATCAACATAATTGCAAATTATCAAGTGAAATGATTTTAACATTAACGCAGTGCAAACCAATTAATTCAAAATACATATTATAATGTTTCGAAAAAAAAGAGTCTTAGTTATAAGGTTAAGTCATCTTTCTTATACAAACCCATCTTAAGTAGTATAAATGATGAAATAACACATGTACCATATCACTTTCTATTCTCATGATCAACCTCATTATCTTCCAGCTCGCTTGGCATGATAACACTATTGTTCTCAAAAATATTTTTTGATCTAGTGTCATGTCTCAATACGAACCACCAATCCCTATCCAACACATCTAGGTAAAAAAACACATGGTTGCAATGTTTGGGGAAAACATAACGCTCCTTAGCTTCATCCCACATCTTTCTAGAATTGATACATATCAGCCTACTATTGCGATGTTCCTTTACATTATTCCGATCAAAGGTGTTCCATAGCTTGCACCTAAAAATAACACATTAGAAAGAAGAGAAGTCCACTTCAATGATCTCTTGTATCTTTCCGACGTAACCTAACGTCCCATGTATTAGGTTTTTATCACGGTGGCTAGCTCAACTAGATTGATCGAACTCAACTTCCACTCCACAGTCTTGTGTCATGTGTCCATCATCGGCATTTTCTGTGCGAAAATGGTGTCCATATGCCCACATAGATGGGAAAAAATGAACCTATAAAAAAATTAACAAATCATAGTGTCATGTGTCTTATAATAACCCAACTGTTAAAATATGAAATATAGATGTTATATTTCAAAGTTGCATTATTAAGTTTAAAATGTACATAAATAGATTATTACCGAGTTGCTGCGCCCAATCCCTATGTTTAGCGCATCATCTTCAGCACGCGAGTAACCACTGGTTGCACCATATTTCTCTCTGACTTGGTCAACAACCCAACTGTTGGGGCATATAATTTGCATATTTTCTTTTAAATGAATGGGATAAAGCATACTTCCACCATTCCAGCGTCTGAATTATTTCCTTTCACTATCCCATTCATCCTCTTTTGTTCGTACAATGCGACCCACGGTTGTGTCACTTTGGAATTATAAAGAACGAATTTATTGATTGCTTCAATTTATGCATTCGCTAATGAAATAAAACCGACATATAGTACATATGAGATCAAAATATAAATTATATCGAAGTTCAATGTGAATATTTACTTTGTGTAAATTTGAAAAATTATAAGTTGCTTACTCTTATCAAGCGCCTTTTTCCATTCGTTTGGAGAAGCTTCCCTTCTCTTTTGTCTTCATCCCTTTCATCTTCCCAAATCATCGCACCTAGTCTATTGTCGATTTTCTTGATGTACTCATTGGCATTATAGAAAGACTCATATGATATGTACCCCTCTACCATAGACCGCTCAAGTTTCGCCCTTTGTTGAACACAACCTTTCAATTTCTTCATGTACCTCCGTAAGAAGAACATCTCAACTATCTCTTGATGCCACCATGGAATGCTAGCCACATGAATCTCCTTTGACTTGATCCAACATACAAATGCAGATAATTTAGATATGGCACATCCTAGGTCTTGGGGGAAGTCATGTTACATACACCCACGCACGAAAAACGGATAATGACATTGCAAAGTTATAAACACATGCAATAATATACAAAATTAGTTATGTTTTATTATCCCTGCATGGGATAAAATTTATTAAAATAAAAAAAATAATAAAATCATGATTTTAACATTATATGTACTCTTAGAAGATTTGAATGGTCATGTGATTTCAACCCCGACAAATGGTCATCCACGGTGAAGCAGCATCGTAGTGGAGACCCATATGAATATGGCACCCTCACACCCATTACAACTTCCTTTTCCAAATAAAGATCATATTTTTTAAAATCCATGGGACATCACCTTCTTTGAAATACCAATTAGAGGGACTAGTTGCCTCTGATCTTGTACTTTCTAATCATCTTGGCCAATGTTTATTTTGAGTTTTTGAAGTAATAAGATCTTTCTTAATAGAAAATGTGTCACTTTGTTTCAATGATATGTGCCTCCATATAGAAGATGAAACATTTTTAAATATATGCATGGGATCTAATAAGTGGGTAATCTTAAGATGCTCCCTGTATGGGAGGTTATAAAAGATAGATTTCCTTTTCATCCCAATGGGAAATTTCTCAACATAGGTGTCGAAGAATTCTCAATCATCGAACATAGGCTCCCCATTTGAATCAAATGTTTCTATGAACTCCTTCTCCTTCTCTCTCTCATATTCTCTAAGCCATTTAGTTGGTGTCATTATTGCAGGCCTTTGGATTCTCTCTTTTTTACCATTGAAAGTGGATGTTTCTCTTCTGTAAGGGTGTTCTTCTGGGAGGAATAACCTGGAGTAGTCATACACTGGCTTTCGTAGGTCGTTGGACCATCTAGCTTTCAAAGAAGGTCCACAAAATTTACATCCATAATACCCTTTTGTTACAAGACCTCTAAAATTATTGTATACAATATGCATGGCACGTTAAAGAATATCATGAAGATCATAAAAATTACAACGAATTAAATAACTAATAAGTGAAAGAAAATTGTTACGTATATAAACAAATCAATATACATGTAATTTACCAGAGAAAACTCATAAGCCTATATAATCATGTGTCATGTAAGCACATATGCCATACAACGTAAAACTCGTCTCTGTTGCGATGGGTCTTGATACATCATATATATTTATCCCATCTCGTAATTCCTTCAATTCATCTACCAGTGGTTGTAAGTAGACATCCATATTATTCACTTGTCTTCTACCAGGGACTATGAGAGCCAACATAAGATGCTCATTCTTCATGGAAAACCATGGGGGGATATTGTTATTGATCACTACTACAAGCCAAAAATAATAGTTGGTGTTCTGGAGGGAATATGGGTTGAAGCCATCCATGGCTATGCTGAGTCGTAGACTACATACTTCATCCTTGAATTTTTTGGGCCATGTATCCTCTATATGCTTCATGGCTATTGAATTTGTTGGGATTTGCATAACTCCCAACTCACTTATGTGTGATGCATGCCATGCCTACAACATAGCTACTTCTTTTCAATGAAAGAGTCATTGAATCATTGGGATTATAAGCTATGCCTCAATATCTTAAAAGGAAGACCACGTGATTTACCCTTATTTTTTTATTCATCATACCTGTCATGCCCACATTTTGGACATATCTCTTTGTCTAAATATTCTACTCTATATAGAATACAATCATTTGGACATGAATGATATGATATGTACTCAACACCCAACATTTTCAACAATTTCTTTGCCTCTTCACAGCTACCGGGCAATACATTATCACTCGGAAGAACCTTATCTTTGAATAACCTGTAGTTGGTCATGGACAATATTAAATGTACATTAATGCCAATAATTATTAACGTTCATAAAATTGGCCATTTTTAATGTTCATTGTGTGATTATATTTCTCAAAATATAAGGGACTTGATGGTCAATTTCCTCAAAATTTCTGAGAAACATGCATTCGACAAGCCAAAATTTTCTTTCAAGTTATATAGTAACATCATTTTCCCCAACTGGGTAGACTTTGATTGAATGGCATGTCCAAAGAGAGGGGTGGTGGAAGCAAATTTAAGGCTTTCGAAAAAGGTATCAGTGATATGAGCATCATCCCCTAGTTGATCATTGTTCTGGAATGCATCTAACAACATTGTCTCCATGGCAGTCATATCCCTTAAGTAAGCATCCATACCGACCTCTATTTGATTGCCTCCATTGCCAGATTGTGAAGAACTACTATTTTTGTAGTCATTCCTAATTGGTAAATATAGACGTAGTGGGAATTGAATAGGTGGTTGATTCAAGCATTCTTGGTATTGTTCCTCTCCAATTTTTTCTCTTAATTCAGCCTTCTCTTGATTTGACATTGTCGTAGGGTGCAACGGAAGATGGTAGGTAGGTCGCTTATCATCAATATAATCCTAATAATTTCAAAAAACATATTTGAACATGATTAATACAAAATCAGTGATATCAATTAGTAAGCACGTCGACAATGCATGATTAATTGGTTTGACGTTGAAATAATTACAGTAATATACCAAACAATTATTATTACCATCATTTTCCCAGGATTGTGGCTAGAATATGGCATGTTACATTTGGCAAGGTGAAGCGGCTATCCATTTTCATCTACCAACTGCACCTTGTGGTATGCTGCTCCTGATAAGAGCCTTTGACATTTTGGAGTTGTTTGAATATTTTGTGCATTTGAACTCGATTCTAAATCTACATGGACCTACAAATTTGTATAGATTAATTTTATTCGGTTGATTGACGTGGATAAAACAATAAATTCAATTACATAATGAAAATATAAATAAAATCTGAAGTAATTACGTCTCGAGATGGAAAGGGAGAACTCTGCGGTGGACTTTGAGAAATAGTATGAAATGAGCTGGATTTTGAAGAATTGTCCATTTAATATAATTATGATATTTTCTCCCTACATTTGAGCAAAATCAACAATAAATTTTGGTGTACACACCTAAAAGTAGTTTTGGAGCCTTAAAAGTGGACTTATTGTTATCGATCCTAATGTATTGTTAACCGCACCGGTGCATTTTAGTTACTGTGTACCTGTGCGGTTTCATTAACAGATGCACCGATGTTATTAGTTAACAAAAGCACCGAATATCCGGAAATAAAGAAAGCGCAACTTTATTTTTTTGAAGTGAAAAAAAAAATGGTAAATTGAAAAATGGGCGGAAAATTATTTTCAAAAATCTAATTTCATAAAAAAATTCTTAAAATAGTAAAAGCTATTCATTATTTCATTATTTTTGCAAAATTTTGCAAGAAGGGATTTGCACGAGACATACCTAGAGCAAGAGAGCATGAAAGCACTGTGGAGCAACAAAATACTTTCAAACAGTAACATTATTCAGAGAATTAGAATTTGAAACATCTGGTGATTCGCAAAAAAACCCTGTAGTATAGTAAAATTGTTAAATTTTACTGTAATAATTGTTTTTTTACAGTTTCTGTTGGATTTAATACATGTATAGTAAAAAATTTAAATTTTACTGTGCATTTTCAGAAAAATAAAAATAATAAAAAATATATATATTAAAATATTAAAAAAATTAAAAATTAAAAAATAATAATAAAAAAATAAATAAAAAAATAAAATAAAATAGAAATAATAATAATAATAATTAAATTAAATTAAATTAATTAATTAATTAAAAAATAAAAAATAATAATAATAGTAATAAAAAAATTAAAATAAATACATAAATTAATTAAAAATTTAAATAAAAAAATAAAAATAAAAATAAAGAAACCGTTAAACCCATGCTTCTTCTTGTTTATGTGACTTCACAATTAGGGCTTTTCATTTTAGATTTATAGGGTTTGTATTGCTATATATATCTGTGTGTGTGTGTGTGTGTGTGAGACATCTAACTCGAGGGACCACTTGCAGAGTCGGATCCCAGTCCATGTCAGCTAACCTCCTTTATAACCTCTGCTAGAAGGTATTTTCCTTGTAGTGTTATGATTTTCAAGGTAATTTTGACTGAGGCTAGACTTCTCTTGAACATGTTGGCGACATGACATTTTACTTGGCAGCATTTAACGCAACAATAATACCCAAAACCAACAGAAGACTTTCAATGAGGTTTGATTAACTGTGAGACAAATGGATTTCCCAACCCGGACACAAATGTGATGGAGTGTCATGTTCAAGAGGGACATACTTCCTTTAATAATACAAAAATGAGTGTTCTTTCCCAATTTTCCCCCACCATTACTAGCAAGTACCTATTTATTTTTACACAAGCTTGAGGAGGATAACATATGCTTTTCATATAAGCTCATCTTTCGGATGAGTCCTCTGAAGTATTTTTAACAAAGCCTAGGAAGGAGTGGTTCGATGCCATTGTAATTGACGGGGCCTGCACTTTTTAAGTTTTACGAGTCTAGTGTAGGGTTAAGTTGATGTTTTTTCATGTTTAAATATTTTGAAAAGACACAAAAATAAAACTCATATTGTTCTTTCAACGTAAATTTCTAACGAGCCCGGAGAAAGTAAAACTCGATGTTTTTCACTTTTAGGGAGTCAGGAGAAAAATAAAATTAAACTCCATAGTGTTATTTTTCATGAAATTAGTTCATCAAGCCCAAAAAAAGATAAAATAATGCAGGAGATAACTCTATTGACCATGTTTAGTCAACTTATACATTTTTCGTAAATATTTTAGTTCAATCTAGAAAAAGGGGTAAACTTATAATGAATAGACGATTGTTCATTTATTTTAACGAGTTCGAATAGTCAATTACTCATAAATATTTTCATGTTTAGGGAGTCTGAAAAGGGCTTAAAATATGACTCCATGGTTTCGCTTTTTCGTAAGTTTTAACGAGTCCAGAAAAGTGATAGAAATGTACTCATATCACCAACTTTAAATTTAATTAATGAGTAGGAAAAGATGGAAAGAACTCGTCATTTTCATGTGTTTTACGAGCATGAAAGATAGCAAAAGAATATCATGATTCTGATGATTTTAATGAGTCTTGAAAATAATAACCGAAATGGACTCAAGATAGGTTTCATTTTTATACAAGCTTGAAACAGAGAAAAAAAGTAAGCTTGAGATTGGTTTCATTTTTTACACAAGCTTGAAATAGAGAAAAATGTGCTTGAGAGTAGTTTCATTTTTACACAAGCTTGAAAAAGAGAAAATTGTGCTTGAGATAATTTTCAATGCCCCCCAAGCATAACCTGCAAGGGAACATGCCCCCCAAACTTCATTTCATTCACCTAATTAGACTATTGGTTATTAATAGGTGGATGGAATGAAGATTATTTACGAGATTAGATGAAAGACTCAACTCAATTAGGAGAAGATTTGTTTCATTTTTTAACAAGCTTGACACAGTAAAAGAACTATGCTAATAAGGATATGTTTCATTTTTTAATGAGGTTGACACAGTAAAAGAACTATCCTCATGGGAAACTGTTTCATTTTTTAAACAAGGTTGGCACAGTAAAAGGAACTATCCTCATGGAAACATGTTTCATTTTTTAACGAGGTTGACACAGTAAAAGAACCATCCTCATAGAAACATGTTTCATTTTTTAACGAGGTTTACATAGTAAAAGGAACTATCCTCATCGAAGTTGTTTCATTTTTTAATAAGGTTGACACAGTAAAAGAACTATCCTCTCAATAACATGTTTCATTTTTTAACGAGGTTGACACAGTAAAAGGAACTATCCTCATGATTGATTCATTAATTTTTTAATAAGGTTGACACAGTAAAAGGAACTATCATCATAAGGATATGTTTCATTTTTTAACGAGGTTGACACAGGAAAATAATCATTCTCATGAGAATCTTGATCATGGCTTCCAACTGGAAGGAACACATTTCAAGAGACAAACCTCGGCCATGGCTTCGAAGCAAGGGACTCAATAGGGATAATAATATCACGTTCAAATACCCCCATAGGTTTTACCATGTCAATTACTGGATCTAAGTCAAAATAATTCAAGAAAATAGTGAGAGGCTCGCTTACATCCGTAATTGAATACATGGGACTGGTTGCCACATAATTAACCCGTGGTGGGGTGGATACCGCTTCCATATAAGGAAAATTTAGGGACTTCAGATGACTGGTATTCAAATCAAGATCAACAAATGAAAGCTGGTCAATAGTCACAATGTTTCCATTGTGAGGGAAATAAATCACTCGAAAGAGTGTTGATACGATAGCCTTCATTGCATAGACATAGTCTCGCCCAAGGAGAAAATTGAAATCCAAGGGGACTTGAACTACCATAAGCTCAATACATATAGTTTTACATTCCAAGGTAATAGGAAACTTAGGAAGGATCCCTAAAGGTTCACTAATGGTTTTGTTAAAAGCTGACGGATTTTGTGTAACAAGCACAAGCTGAGGGGAACCCAACGTTTGTCAAGAAAATGAGGATAAAATAATAACAAAAGCACCTTCATCTACATTTTTGTGATGCACATTCTTACCATAAGCCTTCAAAATGATTTGGAAAGGAATGGAATAAGGAAGACGATGTTTTTTCATTCTACTCCAATCAAAGGAAAATACCTCAGTACTTGGAGGGGAATCTGTAGGAACAGGTATAATGCCCCCTTGTGTAGAAGAATCTGAAGTAACCAGAAGAACCTGAGCAGTATGAATTTCACTCTCTAAAGGGAGAGTGGGATCGATTGAATGTGAAATCAAGTCGACCACTTGATCAAGTAATGGTTCATCAACCTGAGTGATATGAGCTTCACTCTCTAATGGATGAGTGAGATTAATTGTACTTCAAGTTAGAACAACCACTTTGTCAACTAACGATAGGTTGGGAGAAATTTTACAGTAATCAGTTGGAAGTTGTTGATGTGGAACAATAAGGTTTTCCAACAATTTTGACACTTCATCCATGTGAGGGAAAATATGACTATTATGAATATATTTGCATAACCTACAAGGAAACCTAACTTTACCCTTTTTCCCTGAAACCTGTCAATCACTGGTTGATGGATCAATAGTAAGTTGATAATATTTTTCAGACCATACTTCCAAGACCTTAGGAATACCAGGACAATTGATAAGGAAGTTGTCATCCTTACAAATCTTGCAAGGGTATTTGGGCTTATGATGCATGTTGGAGGTTTCCTCAACATTACCAACACTTACAACCATTGTTGGTTGGTTGACGTCTTTCCTATCTTGCTTATTCTTCTTCTTCTCAGCCACCTAGTTACTAACACCAAGTCTTTTACCAAGCGAAGAAGAAGAAAGGGAGGAAGACATTTTGGGTGAATAAGTTAAAGGGTCAACATGAGGTTGGTGATGTTGAGATGGTAAACTCTATTGAGGTGAAGCATCCGTTTGAGGTGGAACAATTTGAGTATTTGAGGCCAACGAAGTTAAAAACAACCATACCAGTAAACCTATGGTAAATCCAGGTAATGACCATGTAGCCATGTAAGGAAGACCAACATTTCCAAACCAAGGAAAAGGAATAGGATTCTCGTTAAGAGGGGTTCCTTGGCTGGTAAATTCCGGAACTGTTACCATCAGATTCAACTTTAGTGAATTTTATTAAAAATTTTAAAAATATTAACAATTCAAATTCACAATTCTCACCTAAGGTCTCTAAAAAGTTAAAAAAAAAACAAACAAATTAACATGCGCTAGAAAATCTAGGAGTCAAACCACACACAAACAGTCTGTTTTCATAGCGAAATCACTAGTTGGTGATGAAATCCAACATCGCAGAAATCAATGTGAAAAACTAGCAGATGGAACTAGTTACCCTGACAACCTGTTTAATAAAATAGTCTTGTGCAAGTAACTCCACTATGCCATCTCAAGTGAAGATTACCCTCCAAAAAGTCCAAGAGAGTCTAGTCAACGTCTGTTCTAGGTACGTTGGACCTTCCCTCCACCGTCACCTTGGGAAAAATCATAAGATTATAGCCACTAAGGTTACCAACTGATACAATCAAACCTGGGGGGACATTCCATGGTCTGATGTACACGCAAGGGCAAAGTAACTAACCTCAATCCCCTTGAAAGCTCCTTGACATGATAAATCTAAGGTTTAATTAACAAGTGACCCCAAGCTCCTCGACATGGTAAATTCTAGGTTTATTGTTTGTAATGCGAGCAAATATTCTATCTTTACCAATGAAGTAGGTATGATTACTCCATTGGGTCCAATATGACCTCGTGCTTAACTCTTGTACAAGAAGAGCTTCCTAGAGCAAAATTACAACAATTGGATTTTCTCCCTACTACAAGATACTATTGTTTGTTTATTTCCTTTGGAAATTTAACTCACTTATGTATTCCAAAGCACTAACCTAATCTAAATTGGTGGAATGAGCCTTAGAAAATATAAAAATGTCTAGATTAAATTTAATCGGCATTGTATTATTTGGATGTTATTTACTCAAAGGATAAATGGATATGAAACCAGTGGTGTTATGACCTGACCCAAAATTGAATGCAATCGAATATGATAATGAAATCTTTTCACTTCGATGAATCCTAATTAAAGAAGGAGAGAGGTTCCATTCACTTCCAACAATGCAAAAATTGATAAATAAGATAAAATATAACAAATTATCTAAGGCACTAATTTTCAGTAAGAAAATACTAATGCTAATCACTTCCAAGCAAAAAAATAATAATTTTATTTTTTAAAACAAGCATAAAAACATGTAAATTCAAATCAAGACTATCTTTTAATGAAAGTCACTATCTTTTCAACTGATGAAATAACCCTTTACAATGGGCATAAATCAATATATTATGAGATTCACTGAAAGAAAAGAGACTCACACAACCAATTCCAAAAGTGAAAAACTCTTTTTTGATAGATCAGCAAACCAACAAAAATTCTAGGCCAAAAACTATAAATATAAGTGATTTTCCTCAAAAATAAAATCAAAGACACTCATATAAATCTATGGTTGACTTTTCCATAATGTAAATTATGAAACTGTAATCTATGCACATTCACTTGAAAACTATGCAAATGTAATCTATGCACAATTTTCATTCATGTTCTGAAAATGATAATTCTAACTATGCAAATGTAATCTATGCAAGAGAATTCTCAAACACAAGATGATTCCGAATCAACGAAAGAACAACAAGACTATTTTCCTTCACTAATGTAATCTAAGGAACCAATCGAGTGTGACTAAATAAAATTGGGTGAAAATTCCAAAGGTCAAGAGTAAAACACTCAAAGGCAATTAACACTCAGACACAATTTAGCAAAAATGAAAGCAAAAACATGCAAAAATTGTTAAGAAACTGAGACAAACCTCAGAGTAATGACCCAAGGAAATAAAATTAAGAATTTTTCATAAAGGAAAATTCAAAACACCCAATCAACTTAGAAAAGACTTAATGATACTGTAAACATGTTGTAATATTCCTAAATTAGCCTAAGCTAATAGGAATATGCAATTTTGCTTTGTTTTGCTTTTCTTTTCATGTTGATGAATAAAAATACAAAGGAGGACATGTAAAACTCCTAAAGCTATTAATACATCAATGCCACATGTGAAAAAATACATATCTGGGCTATTTAAATTAAAAAACCCTTATGTGTGAAGGGGGTTGAACTATTTGACTAGGTCAACATGACCAAATCACAGCGCTGTCTAGATTCATTGAACATCCTAGATAAACAGCGCAGTTCAAGTTGGAGATTGTTCATGTGAACAGAGCTAATTCATTTCAGATGGTTTAGGGTTTGCAAGGACTCTATCTTATAAAAGGAAGATAAGGACAACAAGAAAAGGGTTGTTGATGACCATATGATTTCAGAAGATGTTGTTTGTTTAGACATTTCTTATTCTCTTGGTTGTTTAGTAGAGAATAGTGTTGTTTAGCACTTGGATGTTCCTGATCGGGAATCCCACCTCTTCCATTGAGTAGCTCTTGGAGGAGCCTTGCATCTCTTGGTCCATTATCAGGCATTTGGCCAAGCTTCTTCTTCCAACTACAACTCAGATCCTATGGAGGGTTTGGTTGTCCTTGTGAGCAGCAGTAAGTGGAGGCTAGATCTATTCAGATCTAGATTATACTAGTGCCTCTTCTCAGTGAGTGTGTCTTTTAAACTCCTGGAAGAGTGTATTAGCTGATTGGAGCTTCGGATCTACATCTTGGAATCAGGCCAAACAGTGCATCAAGCCTATAGTGCAATTTCTATCCCTAGACTTCGTTATTTTCAAGTGAGAAGTTGCAGGGTGTTTTGGCAACTATTTGGAGGAGAGATCTCTGGTGTTAAGGAGTCTTCCTTACACTGTGGTGATCCATGGATTGGCCATCCAATCCATGTATATTTCAGATCTTATTTATTTATTGATATATCTGCTTCAGAATTTCTGAATCATTCTGCAGATCTATTACAATAGATCTCAACTCTACTCTTGTACATTCATGTTTTGCTGAAAATCCCAAGGGGATCTGAAAGATGAGCCTTTATAGTGTACAAATCTGATATGGATCTAGTGTACAGGTTGCAGAGCCATCAAGGCACTCTGTCAGTGATTTTATCAGCGAATTTGCTTGTGGAGCCACCAGAGCTTGGTGAAAGATCAGTTGTATTGGGCTATACTCATCCATTTGAGGTGAATGAATAGTCAATTTTTACTGTTTCCAGCCCTCTCTTTCTGAATTTGCAGTTATTTTAGCCTTTTGAGGCTTTATTCACAGTGTAATACTTATTTTGAGCATTAATGAAAGAGGGAAAAGCCTATTTGGAGGCTTTTGGACCCAGCAGAGGTAGCCCAAGAGAGGGGTGAACTGCTTAAACAAATGCTTATTGTTATGCTATGTATTTTTGCTGCTATTTTCCAGATTTTACTACATTAAACGGTAATTTTTAATAAGTCCACTTTTCACAATGAGACTTATACAGTGATCAAAACTCATTTGTTTCACTTCAAACCACATTACTTCCATTGCATAATACTTGAACTTGCTTATTCACACATAAAATTTGGTTAATGAATACTTTGCAAACATAAACAAATACTTTCATTGCCAGATCGATTTAGTGTTTACTTTATATTTCTTTAGGTAAAGTCAGTAAGAGGGCCAGAAGCTTCTGGTTTCATCCTTTCTAGTAAAGGTGAAATAACCAGTAAAAGCCCCTACTATCTATCTCTGTATAAGAAATATTTTGTTCACACATTTTCAGATCAGATTGGTATCAGAGCTCTAGGTTTTGCTTAAGATTTTGTGAAATTTGGGCAAGAAAATTGTGTTGTTCTGCAAAATTTGATGCTTACTAGGCTGAAATTGAAAAGAGGGGAAGGACAATTGGTGAGTGAACAAGATAATCCTCAACCAAGGAGGGCTAGGGTGCCATTATCTCCACCTTCCATTTCATCCTCATTAGCCTTAGAATCAGCCACAAACATGTCTTCCAGAGAAGGAGAAGTACATGAGGAAGTGGATCCCAAGGAAGAAGAAAGAGTCTTTAGAAAAGCTTTCTTGGACATGACTGAGATGGTTAGGATCCTATACCAGGAGAGAAATGATAGGATTGTTGGAGAAGGGTCTAGAAACCAAAGAGAAGAAGGAGATTCTTCAAGAGGGAAGAAAGACAAGGATGAGTCTAAGAAAGGGAATGGAGGAAATGGTGATCCTTCATCTCCATCGTCATCCTCTTCCTCCACATCATCCTCTTCAAATTCTGTTAATCAGTCACACAAAACAAAAACATCTCTTAGAAATCCTTTGTTAAAGCTTGATGTGAAGTTTGAGTTGCCGATGTTTAATGGTGATGTTAATGCAGAAAAATTGGATAACTGGATTAGACAGCTGGAAGTCTATCTAAGAATTCAGAATTTGCATGATGATGACACAAAAATCCAATTAGCCTCATTGAGAATGGATGGAGCAGCTTTGGTTTGGTGGGAAGCCAAGACCAGGGAGGAAATCAAAAAGCATGGTAAGATAACTCTAACATGGACTGAGTTTATTACTGCTATTAAGAAACAATTTTATCCTCTTGCTCATATTCAGAAGGAAATTATGAATTGGCAAAATTTTAGGCAACTTAAGGGTCAAAATGTGCAAGATTATACCCAAGAGTTTAGAAGGAGAGCACTTCTACTTAGGGTAGACTTACAAAGTCAAGACACCTTGTTAAAATACATAGGAGGTTTGCACAATTATCTGCAACATACTATCCTAATGTTCAATCCTACTAGCTTAGATGAAGTCTGTGTCCAGGCTACACATTTAGAAGCTAGAGGAAAGAATACTTTTGATGAGGATAGTAATTTCAAAAACAAAGGAAAGAAAAGAGTTGCAAATTCAAGAAAAGACAAAGGAAAGTTCTTTTGCAAGAACTGTTCAAAGACAAGTCATGATGAAGATCATTGTTGGAAGCTTCATCCTGAACTGAAACCAGAAAAATATAAGAATAAAAACAAGACCAAATAAAAGGAGAAAATTGTAGCAACAGTTGAGCAAGACTTAGGGTCAGACTCAGGAGATGAGACAAAAAGCATAGCCATGGTTTTAAAGAACATTAAGGGGAAAGAAGTGGTGCAAGACACAACTCCCAGTTCTAGATCTTTGAATTGTCACAAAGATACTCATGAAGAAAAGAGGAGGATAGAGCTTTTCCATTTGAGGGTAATTTCAAAACATACCAAAATTGACACACTATATGACAGTGGGTCACAAGCGAATCTTATATCTGAAGACTTGGTCAAGCAGCTTAAACTTGAGACCATTCCACATCCGAAGCCTTATCCACTTGGATGGATATGCAAGGATGCCAATTTGCAAGTTTCAAGGAAGTGCATATTGCGCTTTGCAATAATTGCACACTTTATTGACACAGTTGAACTTGATGTGGTGCCGCTTGATATCTCAGGTATTGTTTTGGGAAGTCCTTACTTATTTGACAGGAAGGCCATCTTTCATCGCCATGAAAACAAGTATCACTTGTTCAAACATGGTAAAGAGTACATTGTGAGAGCTCACAAGAAGAAGCTGGAATCTTCTTTACTCCATGCAAGTCAATTGAAAAGATTGGTTAATGCAAGACAAAGTCTAACTTTGTTAATGTTGAAACGACCAGATTTTGAGCATTCACCTTTTTATGATGTTGCTAATGATTTGTCTCAGTTTAATAACAGTTTGTCTTTGAAATAATATGATGTTATGTTGCAAAAATTACCTTTTGGGTCAGCCAATGCAGTGAATGAAGTGTCAAAGAAAAGTAGTGCAAGCAAGGAGAACACACCATTCAGCATGGGAAAAAGTTGGTTTCAGAATGGTAGAATTCACCATGGGAACAGTTTGCAAGGTGAAAGTTATTTTAAGTCTTCTGGGAAGTTTGATCAATGTAGAAAAATTTTGTTTTCTGCAGATTAAAATTGTTGTTCTGCAAATTTTAATCATTTGCATCATGACTCCGTCAATCTTAGCAATGGTCGATCAGTTGATTCCAGAGACAGTTTATCATTTTCTCAAAAGCTCCATTTGATGAAATCGGGTAGATTTCAGTTATTCAAGGGTGGAAGAGTGGAGAATCAGACTCCACATTATTAGTTTCACTAATCAGAGAGCTTTTGGGGTCCAAAAGCTTCCCATTTGGGAGGTGTGATCAGGAGATCAAGTCCTTTATGGAAAAATGCTCAAAAATTTAGTTGCTCAGAATTGGTCCAAACTAGAACGATAGGAAAGAGCTCGGAAAAAAGATCCTGTAGACGCGAACAGCACTGAAAACTGACGTTGTATGAGAAAGTTATTCAACTTTGAAGTTTTCCAATTTCAGTAAAAAAAATGGCCAATTTGACTTTATAAAAATATTTTATTAAAAAAAAATATTCCACAGAATATTCTGGGAATATTTCGTGGAATATTCCACAAAATATTCTACAAAATATTTCGAAGTCAGCCAATCGGAGGGCGCCACGTGGCCAGCCCAGAGGCTGCCACGTGGCCCCAAGTTCAAACGAAATGTTGTATAAAATTTTGTTTATGGTGTGGCAGGGATCGACCCCGGGTCAGAGCGGAGCCAACCAAGCGGCCCGACCACTGGGCCAATGGGAATTCTTGTTTATCATTGTTGACATTTTATATTTAAACTTTAAATTTGGTATGGGCGGGGCCCGAAAGGGGGCCAGCCCCCTCCATGATGTGACCTCCGCTCGGAACTTGGAGCCAACTGGGGTCAGCGCGCATTGTTTGGGTCGTGGTCCCGTGGACCCACGCCCGATGCGGAACACATTAAAACTTATGTTTCAAACCTTATCGAATGCCGCATTAAACTCTAAGTTTGTTTATGATTTCCGTTCAGTGCGGTCGTATGGGCCTACGTTTTAGCCCCCCATTTCGGCGGACTATTTGGTGGAGCGCCCAAATTTAGCGCCTGTCTCCAGTTTAGTCGGGCTTATCTGGAGTTGCTCCACATTTAGTGGATCTTTTCAAGGGGTAACTGGACAAAAACTTGTACTGATCATAACTTTGGCTAGGGAAGTCCAATTGGGACGAAATTTTTTTTTATTTGGGGGTATTGAAGTCTTCTGAAGCTGTTGGAACAAGTTTCAGAGCCATCAAGGCACTCTGTCAGTGATTTTATCAGCGAATTTTCTTGTGGAGCCACCAGGGCTTGGTGAAAGATCAGCTGTATTGGGCTATACTCATCCATTTGGGGTGAATGAATAGTCAATTTTTACTGTTTCCAGCCCTTTGTTTCTGAATTTGCAGCTATTTTAGCATTTTGAGGCTTTATTCACAGTGTAATACTTATTTTAAGCATTAATGAAAGAGGGAAAAGCCTATTTGGAGGCTTTTGGACCCAGCAGAAGTAGCCCAAGAGAGGGGTGAACTGCTTAAACAAATGCTTACTGTTATGCTGTGTATTTTTGGTGCTATTTTCTAGAGTTTACTACATTAAACAGTAATTTTTAATAAGTCCACTTTTCACAATGAGGCTTATACAGTGATCAAAACTCATTTGTTTCACTTCAAACCACATTACTTCCATTGCAGAATACTTGAACTTGCTTATTCACACATAAAATTTGGTTAATGAATACTTTGAAAACATAAACAAATACTTTCATTGCCAGATCGATTTAGTGTTTACTTTATATTTCTTTAGGCAGAGCCAGTAAGAGGGCCAGAAGCTTTTGGTTTCATCCTTTCTAGTAAAGGTGAAATAACCAGTAAAAGCCCCTACTGTCTATCTTTGTATAAGAAATATTTTGTTCACACATTTTCATATCACTTTCTAGTGTACAGATCTGATATGGATTTAAATTTTTGTACACATATATGCTCTAGATATAATATGTAATCACCAGCTGCTATATGATTCATAAAATAACGATGTCAAGGTTTTACAGTGAAATACAATTGTTGCAGCACCTCTTTTAGAGGGTTTTTCTTATAAAAGTATTCATTATTCCTCTTATACTATATGAGAAAAAATATGAATCTGATTTATTGATTTTTATACCATATTACATCTAGCACCTTCAGAAAATCACACTGCATAAGCTTCAATAATTTATGCATACTACAAGTCATAGGGATTGGGTGTTTTTAAGCCGTATCGGGAGTGGGAGCCCTGTTTAACATAGCTAGAGCCGTTTTTTTTTGCTAAAATTTGGTATGTGAGTCCCTCATGACCTCAGCTACGAGACCCCACCATCACTTCCCTTATTTTTACGCACATCTCTGAAATTAACCTTTTTAGGGCTAAAATAGTTTTTTTCCCCATCTTTTGGATCATAGATCAGAATATAAGTTGCTGCTATAGCTCCAAATTATGTATATGTGTCTATTGAACTTATTTTAAGCTTATTCATCATCACAAGACCATTAAATATTTTATGTATAGCTGAATCCCTCCTTTGGGATATTATAGTGGTATCAAAGCATGATCTTTGGCTCAGCCTATGAGTTTCAGCCATAAGAAGAAGATGAGCTTGCTCTCATCAGTTTTCAGATCCAGAAAGTTCCTCTCCAAGGAGGTCAAGAAAATGGAAGAAGGAGAAGAGGAAGGACCATGCACTTCCTACTCTCACAAAGAAGAAGAGTTGAAGCATGAAGAACACTTGGAATATGAGGTTCTAAGTGAATATCTTGCTAAATACCGAGCTAAGCCTAGAGCCTTCAAATAGACTCTATCTTTACCACAATTTATTCAGCTGAAGGAAGAGAGAAGACCCTACAGCTATGGGATGATGAGAGGCAATAGATTTCTATTGTCCACTTTTGATGGATCACTCACATGTGCAGCAGAGGCTTGGGTGATGAAGCTAAAGGCTTTCTTCCTACTACATCCTGTAGTAGACAAAAAGGCTGTAGAAATTGCAGCGTTGCACCTTGAAGGTGAAGCAAAAATTTGGTGGTTCAGCCATTTGAGCCATGCAAGGGTTTCTACTCTTGCTGAGTTTTCTCAAAGGATGATCAGGAGATTTCGAAAAAGGAGGGAGGAGCCCTCACCACCAGTTGAAGAGGCATGTACCAGCATTGTTGTATCCATGGAGGAGCAGCCTTCATCTTCAGGAGTTTGGGAAGCCAACACATATGAAGAGGAAACTCTTGCAGCCCTACAAGGAGCTTCCAAATTTCACCAAGGTATGCTTAAATGTCCATCTCTTTTCATTTCAACAAACATTATGGATGGGTCCACATCATTGCATACTGTCGACTTAGAGCAGCAGAATTGCACTGCGTTTTACAAGAGCAGTGATGAAAAAAAGAGGAATCATTCCTCATGGGATCATTCACATGGTAGCTTCATTCATGAAGCAAAGGAGTAAGGAATGGTAGATGGTAGACATCTTGAAGTGAGAAACCCTTTCTCCTTTCTAGATGACACTTTCTCAATGAGCACTCCCCAGCTCAAAGAGAAACTTCTACCTGCAGCAGATCCGAGGCCTCTTTGGTTTTGGAAGACCATGCATGAGGAGGAAATCTCATGGAGATATTTCATTGGAGGTGCACTTCAACACATAATGAAGTGCAAGGTTCTTCAACAGTCTGAGGAGGCTCTTTCCTTCTCACACTTGGATCTTCATGGATTCAAGGAGGAATAGATAGATGATGGAGAGCATCTTCGGATGGATAACATCTCTCATGTGTGTGTTGGACACTTCTTGAGCCATACACATCATGATGGGAGGTTTTTTCCTACCACCTATTTGGGTCCTTATGGGATCAAATTGATCCTTGAGGAGATTGCATTTCAACATCCCATGAAATGAAAGAGCAGAGATCTGATTTAGGAGAATGATAGCCTTCCTTGGGAGAGTGCTTGTTAGGTCCCTATATTACTAGAATAATCCCTTATTGTTTTAGTGTAACCCCCTTATTTTTATTATTGTGCCCTTTTAACCCCCATATTGTTATTATTTTGTCCTTAAATTATTATTATTAGGTCGGCTATGATTACATTATGGCCCTACTAGGATTACATTATGGCCCCATGGACTCCTATATATAGAAAGGAGGTTTTTTAATTTGAATCATCCAAGAATTTTTCATTAATGTAATGTATTGTAGGTTTCCCCCTCGAAGTGGCTTATATCTAAGGCGTTGATATCTCTTTTCTTCTATTTTTGGAGCTAGTTTCACAACATTTGGTATCAGAGCTTTGAGATTCTAGGGTTTCGCTGCTCCAAACAGGTCAGCGTGGAATTTTCGCTATAACTTTTTTTATACAAAGGTTCAGAATCTGAAATTTTTAGAGTAAGAACCCAAAATCTTGAGGAACATCGTCAAAAAATTTCAGAGCTTGGTTCGTAAAATTTTCGGAGATATTATCTGTGCAAGCTAGGTCATTTTGCAGGCTCCTGAATTTAACCTAAACAGGTCATCGTGGTATTTTCGTAATAAATTTTTTTCTACGAAGGTTCAGAAGCTGAAATTTTTAGAGTTTGAAGCCACAATCCTAAGGAATATCTTATAACAATTTCAGATATTGGTTCACAATATTCTCGGAGATATGATCTGTGGAAGTTAGGGCTTTTTGAGGCTTCTGAATTTCATCTCAAAGAGGTGATCATGGGAAAATCTTCATAGCTCTCTCTCTGAGCATCAGATTGGAATGTTGTAAAAAGTGGCCACAAGTACACGAACTTTAGTTTTTTCTCTATCAATTTCAGATCCAAAGGAGGAAACAGTGACACGTGGCAAGTCGTACAAGTTCGCTCTACTGAACCAATCCAAAATTGGGTCATTGTGGGAGATTGGACATAAATTTGCCTTGAAGAATCCAAATTAGATCAGACCTGTGGCATTTGAAAGAAGCTTCAGAGGGCTACTAGAGGGCTGAATTTTAGATATTTAGGATACACAATTATAGAGAAAATTCAATTTCAATATCAAGCTCCTCAAAAGCAAGTAAAAGGTGTGTATTTTGTTTTCCAAATTGCATAAGTCTTGTTTGAAGAATCAATTTGAATTGATTCCAAGGGCATATTGTAGAATAGATATCAGTATTGGATTCTAAAATGGCCCCTAAAAATAATTCAACACCCATTAAGCCTTTATAAATCTCTACTATGACTCATGAAGACGAAGAATGGCAACATGACATATCAAAATTACAAGAGCAAGTGCAACAAATTTCGCTCTCACAAAGAGCAACAAAAAATGACATGGAAGTTTTGAAGAAAGGCATGTAAACTAAGATGGATGGTTTGAAGAAATGCGTGGAATCTAATATGGATGGTTTGAAGAATGGAATGGAATCTAAGATAGATGGCATGGAATCTAAGATAGATGGCATGGAAGTTGGCATGGAATCTAAAATGGAAAACATGAAGAATGATCTAAAAGCAGACATGGAAGGTTTGACAAAATTGATACAAGAAATGTTTTCTAATGGTGAAAAGATAGTAGAGGAAACTCATGATGAGAACAAAATAAATTTTAATCATGATTTCATAAAATCTAATGTCGGCGGGAAGAACCACCATATTCCAAAAATGGATATGAGGAAGTTTGATGGAAAGGATCCTGCAACATGGATACTGCAGATGGAGTAATATTTTGATCTCCATAATGTGAAAAACACACAAAAGGTACGCATTGCAACTTTACATTTAGAACAAAATACATTTGTATGGTATCGATGGCTTTGCTCCTATAAAAAAATTGTCACTTGGTCAATTTTTACGGAGGAAATGATAGCACATTATAAGGATACAAAGAGCAACACCTTCTTTAGCCAATTGATAAATCTCAAACAAAAGGGTTTAATGGGGGAGCACATTGAGGAATTCCAAAAATTTAATATAAGGGTAATTGATATTCCAGAGGAACACATGATTGATCTCTTCATAGGTACTTTAAAGGATAACATCCAACAAAAAATTTGCATTTTGGAACCTGATTCATTGGAGAAGGCATTCAGGTTGGAAAGAAAAATTGAATGCAAAATTATGGCGACAAGGAAGCCTACCACTCACTTCTATAAAGAGGGAAGTGTTGCTACTCCTAGATTTCCACAACCTACAAGGTTGAAACCACAACAATTGGAAGAAAAAAAAAAAGCAAAAGGGCTTTGCTACAGTTGTGATAGAAAATACACTAAAGGTCATAAGTGTGCTGAGAAGAAATTATTTTACATAGATTGTGAAGAGGAAGAAGAAAAGGAACAAAAAGAGGATATACACAAGGAACCAACCCAAGAAGTGGAAGAAATGAGTCCGACCATATCATGTAATGCATTGGCAAGAATTACCACTCCTCAAACTCTCAATATAGAAGGACAAATCAAGAAGAAAAAGGCAATAGTGTTGATTGATTCAGGTAGTACCCATAATTTTATTCATTGTAAGGTAGCCAAGGAATTGGATTGTTTCCTATACCCAACACCAGAATGTCAATTGATGGTTGCAAATGGAGGAACTATAAATTGCTCTGGAAAATGCCATAATATCAAGCTAACCATGGGCGAATATGTATTGAATATTCCAATGCTTTCTATTCCTATGGGAGGTGCTGATGTTGTACTAGGAGTACAATGGTTACAATCTTTGGGGACGGTAGCTTTTAATTTTCAAGAACATTTCTTGAAATTTCTTTCAGAATGAAAGGAAGTCAAATTAGGGGGTATTGCGAGGAAGCCAGGAAATATAATAAGATCTAATTTCATGACAAAGCTTCTAAAGAAAGAACAAAGAGGCATAATTGCACAATTATGCTCACTAGAAGTTCCAACATCAAAATCATCAACTTCGGCAGATCTCCAAAAAGTCTTGGACAATCATTCCAAGGTTTTTGAAACTCCAAAAGGACTCCCACCTATTCGTGATCATGATCATGCTATTCATTTGATTCCAGGAAGTGTTCCTCCAAATATCAGGCCTTATAGATATCCTTATGTCCAAAAGAGCGAAATTGAACATATGATTGCAGAAATGTTAAAGGCGGGTATAATTCAACCTAGTCAAAGTTCTTTCTCTGCTCCTGTAGTATTGGTACACAAGAAGGATGGATCATGGCGCATGTGTCCAGATTATAGGGAGCTCAATGAGCTCACCATTAAAGATAAATTTCACGTTCCTATGATTGATGAATTATTGTATGAATTACATGGAGCAATTTATTTTACCAAATTGGATCTTCGTTCAGGGTATCATCAAATTAGAATGAAGACTGAAGATATTCCGAAAACAGCATTTCGAACTCATGAGGGTCATTATGAATTTTTGTTCATGCCTTTTCGCCTTACCAATGCACCTTCTACATTTCAAGGGTTGATGAATTTCATTTTCAAACCCTTCCTTAGAAAATTTGTGCTAGTATTTTTTGATGATATACTAATCTACAGTAGGTCTTGGAAGGATCGTGTTCAACATGTTGACAGGGTGCTCAAACTATTGCAAGAGAAACAATTATATGCAAAAACATCCAAATGTTTCTTTGAAGTACAAGAGGTGGAATATCTGGGTCATATTGTATCTCACAAGGGTGTTAAGGTAGACCCTAACAAAATTAAAGCCATTAAGGAATGGAAAGTCCCCACAACCATAAATCAGTTGCGAGGATTTCTCGGGTGAACGGGGTATTATCAAAATTTTGTTAAGAATTATGGGAGAATAGCAACAACTCTAACAACATTATTGAAGAAAGATGCATTTTCATGGAATCCTGAAGCAACTAAGGCCTTTGAACATCTTAAAGAGGCAATGTGCATAGCACTAGTCTTAGCTATGCCAGACTTCACAAAAACCTTTATTGTGGAATGTGATGCCTCAGGAAATGGAATTGATGATGTTTTAATGCAAGGAAGACCCATTTATTTTGAAATTCGTCCAATCAAAGGAAGGTATTTACAAAAACCTATTTATGAGAATGAAATGTTAGCAATACTGCATGCACTAAAGTAATGGAGAACTTACCTAATGGGAAGACACTTCAAGGTAAAAAATGATCATGATAGTATTAAACACTTTTTGGAACAAAGACTATCTTCAGAAGAGCAGCAAAAATGGGTCACAAAGATGTTGGGTTATGACTTTGAAATAATATACAAAAAATGGAAGCTAAATGTTGTTGCAGATGCACTCTCAAGAAAGAATGAAGAGGTGGAAGCATTTCTTTGTGCCATTTCTATTATCCAACCAGATTGGATAACCGAAGCAAGAGATGAATGGAAGAAGGAAAAAGATGTATGGACACTCATTCAAAAGTTGCAGCAAGATCCTAGTACATCTTATACATTTAGTTGGAAAAATGATTCCTTATGGTACAAAGATCACTTATATCTTTGTAAGAATTCCCAACTAAAACAAAAGATTCCTTTGGAATTGCACACTTCTCCTTTAGGAGGACACTCAGGATTTTTAAAAACTTACCACAGGGTGAAGAAAGAATTTTTTTGGGATGGCCTTAAATCTGATATTAAAAATTTTGTGGCGGAATGTTTGGTTTGCCAGCAGAATAAAGTGGAAACAATTAAGACCCCAGGACTTCTACAACCTTTATCCATTCCAAGTCAACGTTGGGAGGAGATTTCAATGGATTTTATCACCGGTTTACCTAAGTCCGAAGGAAAGAGTGTCATCATGGTGGTAGTTGATAGACTTACCAAGTATGCACACTTTTGTGCATTATCTCATCCATTTAAAGCAAGTACAGTTGCTACTACATTTATGGACACAATTCAAAAGCTACATGGAAACCCAAGGGTTATTGTGAGCGACAAAGATCCCATTTTTACAGGAAATTTTTGGACGGAGTTATTTTCTTGTTTGGGTACTCAATTAGCTCATAGCTCATCTTATCATCCTCAATCTGATGGTCAAACTGAGATAGTAAATAAATGTTTGCAAGGATATCTTCGTTGTTTTGTATCCGATAAACAAACACAATGGGTCAAGTGGTTACCTCTCGCTGAATGGTGGTATAACACTTCCTTCCATACTGCAGCAAAAATGACCCCATTTATGGCACTTTATGGATATCATCCACCATCCATCACATCATCTTTAAGAGAAAATTCGAAGTTTCAAGCAGTGGAAGATCACATCGAGCATCAGCAAGAAGTTCTCCAACTCTTAAAGGATAACCTGAATTTGGCACAAAATCGAATGAAACAACAGGCAGATCAACATCGCAGCGAGAGAAGTTTTGATGTAGGATACTGGGTATTTTTACGGCTACAACCATACAAACAAATGTCCCTCAAGCAAGCTAAGAAGGATAATAAATTATCGCCAAAGTACTATGGTCTTTACAAGGTGTTGCAAAAGATTGGTACTATGGCATACAAATTGGAGCTTCCTGCTTCTTCACGAGTGCATCCAATTTTCCATGTTTCATGCTTAAAGAAGGTTATAGGTGAAAATCTTCCAGCTCAAACAATATTTCCAGAACTTGATGAGGAAGGAAAAATCATATTGGAACCTGAAGCGGTCACGGAAACAAGAACTCGACAACTACGGAATCGATCAATTTCAGAGTATCTCATCAAGTGGAAGAACTTACCCACTGAAGATTCTACATGGGAGGATGAGAATTTTATACATAAGCACCCAGAGCTACTAAAGCATTGAGGACAACATTTTTTTGAAGGAGAGGGGCATGTTAGGTCCCTATATTACTAGTATAGTCCCTTATTGTTGTTAGTGTAACCCCCTTATTATTATTATTGTACCCTTTTAACCCCCATATTGTTATTATTGTGCCCTTAAATTATTATTGTTAGGTCAGCTAGGATTACATTGTGGCCCCACTAGGATTACATTATGGCCTAATGGACTCCTATATATAAAAAGGAGGTTTTTTAATTTGAATCATCCAATAATTGTTCATTAATGTAATGTATTGGAGTTTTCCCCCTCGAAGTGGCTTATCTCTAAGGCGTTGATATCTCTTTTCTTCTATTTTTGGAGTTGGTTTCACAACAGTGCTAAGGGAGATCCAGATGGAAGGCACCCACATATGGATGGATGGGTGTGGATGATGAGCAAGGAGATGGAAAGCTACTTGCAAATCTATGATACTGGGCAGCAAGAGGCTTGGCTGCATTGGTTACTCTTGAAAGAGTTTGGTCATCATCTTCTTTCTAAGGGTATATGGCAGGCTACTTGCATCTTTGAGCAACAAAGAGTATGGATACATGATTTTGATATCATCTCCATGTCATCCATTATATTTTCATCACCTGATTTGTATGATGGAAGTATGGGGAGGCAGAAAAATCTTGTGTTGCTTTTCTTGCTCTTGGGAGAGCAAGAGCAGATTTTCTCTCACACTTTGCATGATGTTGCAAGAGGAGGAGATGACATTATCTCCTTGGAATTAGATGATCAAGAGGTACTTCCACCTTGGGAGGGACTTCTTATGTGTAGCATCATTATGGGAAATTCCTTTGACAAGGAGCATGTCAAAAGGAGAAGCTATGAGATGACAGAAGCTTCAATGCAAAATCCAATAACGTTGTCACTTGGGAGCTTGGACTGTTTGATGGAGTGTTCCTGGGATCACTTCACATATGATGCACTATGGAGGCATGTAGGAGAGGAGTATTATGGAGTAGTGTATGGAGACATATATTACATTATTATGATCTTATTTTCCATGATTTTCCTAACTTGGATTTTCAAGCATCAGGAGAGAGATCCATATGCAGCATTGGTGATCTTTATTCCCATGCATTCTAATGCATACCATTATTTATTGGATGAGTTCACTTGGGAGGGCATCCAACTGGATGTATATCAGCATATAGAGAGATGCATAGCCCAGAAGAGGATGAAGAGGTTGGCACAACCACTTCCCTACTCATTTGAAGTGAGGGAGAACTTGCAATTGAGCCATTTCAGCTCAATGACCAAAGTATATGATGGAGGATGTATATTTTTGCTTTATGATTTGTACTCCTTTATCTTTTTGAGCAGCATATTGTACCAAAGAGGGTCTTTCCTTCTTGTTTATTGTATTATGATGTACTTGAGGCCATTTTCGGCATTGATGTTGGCCATTTCATTTGTGGTTTGTGGGGGAATGCCACATGATTTATGGTGTGCACCATTGGCACCAAATTGTACTTTCATGATCTCATCTTGTAAGATGAATGTGGCAGCAAACAAGTGGTTGAAAAGACACTTGTTGCACTATGATATGAGGCAGGCAAGGGATGCACTGCACTGGTTCCACATATGGAACAATATTCCACCCCCTGGTTGTCACATGGCAACTCGTTTTCATTTGTTCATGCTTCCATATACTGATGATGTTCTTGTGATTATGGGAAGCTCTATTGGGGGAGTGGCACAAGAGATGAAGGTTCCCATTGGGAGTATGATTATCCATACTTCAAATGTTTCATGTTTTAAGAGAAACAATGGGCAAACCATGATTTCCATGCTATACCTCTTGTCTTCTTATGGGAGGAACCATCTAGAGATCTTGAGTTTTTTGAGGAGGAACCTCATGGGTGATTTATTTGATGGAGTGACTTGGGTCATATTTTAGGACCATTATATTTCAACCCGAGGTTAGCATCAGCTCCATACATATCATAAGTGGAGAGAGAAGCATAGTGGGATGGATAGTTTGATCCCACAAATTCAGCCATGCAGCGCACCTTCTTTGCAGGAGCTTAAGGTGGAAGAGATGTTTCATGAGTTACTATGTTGGAGGGTAACTCACTTTTTGTGGATAATAGCTTGGGGATGGAGCTTTCACATGGGGATGATGATTCCCAACATATTTCTAATTCCATGCCTCAAGAAGGCCTCTAGATCACATATTGTTGTTTCCATGTATGTTCTACTTTTTCATGATGAGATCCATTTGGGAATTTTACCAAAGGCATGCTTATACACATGGGAGGAACAACTTGAGGGCATATTGTTGAGAAGGCATCTTGTTCTTTGAAGGAACATATCATTTGAAGATGCTACAAGAAGAAAAGGAGAGGCTCTTTAGTTCTATCCTTACAGTTGCTTGAGGACAAGAAACATTTGGGAGGGGAGGATTGTTCCTAAATTAGGCCAAGCTAATAGGAATATTCAATTTTTCTTTGTTTTGCTTTTCTTTTCATGTTGATGAATAAAAATGCAAAGGAGGACATGTAAAACTCCTAAAGCTATGAATAAATCAATGCCACATGTGAAAAAAGACATATCTAGGCTATTTACATTAAAAAACCCTTATGCATGAAGGGGATTGAACTATTTCACTGGGTCAACATGACCAAATCATAGTGCTGTCTAGATTCATTGAACCTCCTAGATAAACAACGCAGATCAAGTTGGAGACTGTTCATGTGAACAGGGCTAATTCATTTGAGATGGTTTATGGTTTGCAAGGACTCTATCTTATAAAAGGATGAGAAAGACAACAAGAGAGGGGTTGTTGATGACCATATGATTTCAAAAGATATTGTCTATTTAGACACTTCTTATTCTCTTGGCTGTTTAGTAGAGAATAGTGTTGTTTAGCACTTGGGTGTTCTTGATCGAGGATCCCACCTCTTTCCTTTAGAGGCCTCTTGGAAGAGTCTTGAATCTCTTGTCGACTATCAGGCATTTGGCCAAGCTTCTTCTTCCAACTACAACTTAGATCCTATGGAGGGTTGTTGGGTATGTGTTATATTCTTTCCACAACTAAGCACGGGCAGGGGGGTAAGAGGGGGGGCGATAGCCCCCGCTTTGCGTTGGGCGGAATGGGGGGGTCACAGGGGGGGCGGTAGCCCCTGCCCAGCATGGTCGGGCGACGCCGTGTCCAAGGCCACCGGGTCCTTAATTTTCGATGGGTAGTCGCGTCCATGGTTTTGTGCATGGTTTTGCACATGATGTTGGGGCATGATGGTTTTCAGCCCCTGGTATTTTTGTGATCAGATCAGAGACTGGGTTCTGTTCAATAGAGTTTGTCAGTTTGGGTTTTATGTATGTGACATGTATATATATGTGTTGTAACACTAAAAGGAATATAATGAAAAATCAAGTTGGTCGTCTCGATTTGGGATCCAGGGGAAAATCTCTGTGTTTATCTGTTTTATGTTTTATGCTCTCGCTATTGTTTATCTTCTGTTATAAGATTCGTGAGTAGATAATTTCTATTCAGTGTTAAAACCTAAAAGGTTTTGGTTGTCCTTATGAGTAGCAGCAAGTGGAGGCTAGATCTATTCAGATCTAGATTATACTAGTGCCTCTTCTCAGTGAGTGTGTCTTTTAACCTCCTAGAAGAGTGTATTAGCTAATCGGAGCTTCAGATCAACATCTTGGCATCAGGAAAAACATTTCATCAAGCCTACAACGTAGTTTCTATCCCTAGACTACGTTATTTGCAAGTGACAAGTTGCAGGGTGTTTTGGAAACTATTTGGAGGAGAGATCTCTGGTGTTAAGGAGTCTTACTTACACTGTGGCGATCCATGGATTGGCCATCCAATCCATGTATGTTTCAGATCTGATTTTTTATTGATATATCTGCTTCATAATTTCTGAATCATTCTATAGATCTACTGTAGTAGATCTCAGATCTACTCTTGCACATTCATGTTTTGCTGAAAACCCCAAGGGGATCTGAAAGAAGAGCCTTTCTAGTGTACAGATCTGATATGGATCTAAATTTTTGTACACAGATATGCTTTAGATATAATATTTAATCACCAGCTACTATATGCTTCAGAAAATAACGCTGTCAAGGTTTTACAGTGAAATACAATTGTTGCAGCACCTCTTTTAGAGGGTTTTTCTCATAAAAGTCTTCATTCTTCCTCTTATACTATATGAGCAACACTATGAATCTGATTTACTGATGCTTATACCATATTTAATCTATAACCTTCATAAAATCACACTGCATAAGCTTCAGTAATTTCTGCATACCACAAGTAAGGGGGATTGGGTGTTTTTAAGCCGTATCAGGAGTGGGAGACCTGTTTAACATAGCTAGAGTCCCTTGTTTTTGTTGAAATTTGGTATGTGAATCCCTCATGACCTAATATATGATACCTCACCGTCACTTGCCCTTATTTTTACGCACATCTCTAAAATTAACCTTTTTAGGGCTAAAATAGTGGTTTTTCCCCATCTTTTGGATCATAGATCAGAATATAAGTTGCTACTGTAGCTCCAAATGATGTATATGTGTCTATTGAACTTATTTTAAGCTTATTAATCATCACAATACCTTTATATAGTTTATTTATATTTGAATCTCTCTTTTGGGATATTACACACGCTAACAGGATCATAAAAACAAAAAATCTGGACTTAAATCAGAGAAACTTCGATGTTATAAGTCAATTTGGGCATCATTCCAAATGACTTGGTTAACTGGGCATCATCTCTAGGACCAATGACTAAGGGTCTATCATTCCCTATCATTTCCAGTTGCTACATGCCCTAAGGCAAGAACAAGACAAATCAAGCATGACTTTCATCAAGCAAAGGTTTCCAAGGTTTGAAGTTTATTATATAGCATATGAGAGCTTACCAACACTACCTCTAATGGGACTAAGTGCGTTGCATATGTAGGTAGACCCATGCAAGGTTGCTCTACAAAGCACTTCCCGACATCTATGGGTGCGTTGGTCACATTGGGAGCGAAATTCTCATTGTTATGGAATCTCCACTTGGCCAGTGCCTTCTAGAAGAGTTCATGTTTGTCAAGCTTCAAATCCAAGTGTCCATTTGACATCTACAAGATTGGGAACATGTATTTCCTATTATTTGAAAGTCATTGATTTCAAAACAACCTTCAGCTCCTCTATAAATTGAGTACAGGTTTGAGTGTTTGATAAGGAAGAATTTGAGTAGAGAAATGCTGGTGGATTTTCCATTGAGAGTTAGATTTTTGTAACAGCTGCTGGAGAGATTTATACTATGATGAGGCTAAGGATCGTTTCTGGAAGGGTCACTTCAAATCATTCATTGGGTTGTAACCTCTCCTTCTATCATCAATAAAGAATGCAACTTAATTTTCCCTATATGCATCTGTATTAGGCTTTGATTTTCCATATTGTAAGATATTAGTTGATGTATATGGTTTATGCTTTACTGATTTAGCTAACTAAATTGAATAGACATCTGTATTATTTCTATATTTTGTTGTTTTAGTGTTCTTTCTTGCAGGAAGCATTTTTCCTACAAACCACTTGAATTTGAAGCTACAACGAAAGCGACAGAAGGAGCCATTTAGAAGCGCTAGGATTATAAGTAAGCTTATAATCCTTTCTGTGTGTCTAATCTGAGTTAGGAAAGGTATTCGTATAGTCTTTAATCTGTTATTCTAGACTGTCATCTGTCCAGGGAAGCGTGTTTTATCTGTAATTCATTATTTTGCCCAACAAATTGGCAACTCCAATAGGGAGAATTTCTCTTAGTACTAGTGGTTTTAGCCTCTGATTTTCTCTGTTTATCCACCCAGTAGTTGTTATTCACAAATATCAAACTTTTTGAAACATTAATTTGCAAAAGAAGTGTGTTAAATAGTGGTGTTTTTCCTTATACACTACACCCAACGCACTCTTGGACAAGACATAGTGATTTGCATAGCACTGTGTCCCTTTCAGGCCTACGTTGCAGAGCACTGTCTCCCCTTAGAGACTGTGTTGCCTCCTGAAACCATCCAAGTTCCCTTGAATTTGTCTTTACAAATTGATTCTGTTTTTTTTCTGTTGTGTTTTGAAAAGTTTGAACCTCATATTGACTAGTGAATCTATATATTTCTTCCTCCTTTGAAAGAAAATTTGTTCAATGTTTGTTTAAAACGTTTTTCTTTATCATTAACAGATTTATTTTGAAGTATTTTTATTGTCGCATTAAGTTCATTTGCTTTCAAAATAGGAAATTATTGTAAATTCTGCATTTCTTGATAGGAGAAATTGTTGTTAAATCCCTTATTTTTCCTTCAAAAGAGAAATTGTTCTTTGTATTCCTCATTTCTCAAAAGTAAAAAGAATTTTATTTATTTTTTTAGTGCACTTAGCTTCTTTTCTGCATTCATAAAATTAAAGGAACTGAAAAAGAAAAACTTGCATTTGCATGTAGGATTTTGTGTGTTTTTTGCAAAAGGAACAATTAGGAAATCTGCATTTAGTTTGTGCTCATTGATTTGTTTGCTCACAAATTTTTTTCTCTTTCCCCTTAGTAGCTAGGTTTTCATTGAAGAAACTAAAAGTGAAAGATTTCTTATCATTCAAGTTAGTTTTTACAATTAAGATTATAGTTAGTTACTTATGCTCGGAAACGGGAATTAAATCAGAAATCAACAATTATAAGGGGTTCAGAGTCTTGGAGTCTGATTTTTTATGAAGACAATGTAATGAAGAAATATCTTCTGAACTCAATAATAATAGAAGTTAGATTGATTTCAACAATTAGTATGGTTGTAAGCAGTATTTTCTTTTCTGTGTGTGTGATTTTAATTTTGTTTTGTCCCCTTTGGAATGGTGTATGATATAGTAGGTTGTTTCAATTTAAACTCATGAATTTACTTTTTTTACTTATATGATTTAACTTTGAAACCATTAACTAGCGCTCTAAGTTCCAAAAATTCATTCACATTTTCTTTTTTTGTTCATTATTCTATCTACAGAGTTGAGGCTTGGATTCTTAATTTTCAGTGTTGAAACCCTGACTCCTTTACTTTCTTCTACACCACATCTTTAATTTAAGGCCTATGTAACAATCATTGTTTATGGTCACTTTAGTTCTTAGGCTAGGAATTTTCCAATACATCATGGCGGTGAACCTTTGAAAGGAAAATTGTTAAGCAAGGTCAACATAAAGTTAATCTCAATTTATCTAACAAAGCATTGGAACCATAACGATAAAATTTAGAAGGTCTAGGCTAGAGACGTGTTCCAGCATCGTAAAAAATAGCAGCTGTCGTTAACTTGTCTACGATACATTCCGAGTGTGATACCTCATTCCATGTACATAAGTATATCGTAGCTCGTCCACATACTTTCAGGTATATCGGCCGGTGTTACAGTACGATAAGTATAAAGGGGTGCTCTCACTGTGCGGTTTCGCATCATACAGCGCTAATACGTACTTGGGCCTCCACGTACCTTCGGGTATATTTGGGAGGACAACTTTTAGGTGCTATCCATCCATAGTGAACCGAGTCGGCCACCTTGTAAATTGTGATACACCGAACACAGCATTCGGGGAGATTGTCTGCCTGTACTTCTTGGTTCGCTAGGAGCTATCCCGCAGTTCAAAGTTTCTTGCTAAACCCTTTTGCCTAGCATTACCCTTTTATTTTGTTTATTTTTTTTTGGTTAAAATAAATCATTAATCGTGGAAGAACAAAATCCTTTCCCCATCATTCGCGTAGACTAGCGTTAAAACCACCTTTACCACCGGAAGTTACTTATGGTAGACAAAGGCGATCATGATTTGTTGAATCAAATACAATTCGTACCTCTGGTGAAACATCATCTTTCTATAAACCAGATTCGGCACAATTTGTTTCTACAAATATCGGTTTGTCTACTGTTATTGAGATAGAGTCCTCATAGCTACCCGTGGTCATGATCCATCCAATCTATGAGACCATACCTCCCGAACCCAACGTTGTTCAACTGGAAGTTGACCCAAATCCCATTGTGCTTTAAGGGGTAGCTATTATTGGTCAAAATGGACATCATCCCAGGACCAATGCAATAGGGTCTATCATCCCCTTATATTTTAGTTGCTATATTACCTAAGTGGAGAAAATATTGATCCCGAAGTTGAACAACCGAAAGTTGTTTCCGTATTGGTCACTCCACAATCTATTGTAGCCATTGGGTCTCCCATATTGCACAGTCAACCACCTGAAATATACTTTGGGCATGACGGTGAAGTTCTTCCACCTAGTTTGATTTTGATTGAAGAAATACCACAAGACGAGACACCTTTAACTCCAACTCATTTTCGGCAGGAGCTTTACCTGTACGAGTCTTTTCCTTAATCACCTTCCTCTGCTTTTGTTGATCTTTTTTCACTTCAATTTCTCGTATATTCTATAGGGTATACACTGGGTCATTTGACCATGGATGAGATAACATCCAAGACTGAACCATCTATTTCAGCTGCAACAACATCTATTGTTGCTTCATCTTGGATGTTTTGTCCATGGAATTCACCCATGTCATCATATAGAATCCTATCTGGTTCCTCCCTTATGAGTATTGAACGGATTCATCCTTTATTCAAGTCTTCAGTGCAATATCAAGCTAATCCCATCATTTATTCTCCTTGGTGGCTAGTGATACCACAGAAATTACCCTCATAAATTCCAAAATTCAATGGAAACCCTGGAGAAGACCCGTCAACACATGTTATAACTTATCATTTGTGGTGCTCATCAAATTCCTTAAATTATGAATCCGTTAGACTACGTATTTTCCAGCACACACTCACTAGTCCAACTGCACAATGACGATGGTTTTTTAACTGTGTCAACCTCGTTAAAAAATGAAACAGGATTTGAGGATAGTTATTTTTTCTTGTGTCAACCTCGTTAAAAAATAAAACAAGTGCCTATGAGGATAGTTCTTTTATTGGGTCAACCTCATTAAAAAATGAAACATGTCATGAGCATAGTTCTTTTCCTGTGTCAAGCTCATTAAAAAATGAAACAAATCCTCCCTTGTAATGAACCTTCATTCCATCTAGCTATAGTAACCAATAATCTACTTAGTTGAATGAAATGAAGCTTGGGGGGCATCTGCTCTTACAGGGGGCATTTGACATGTGCTTTTGCAGGGGGCATTCAAAACATTCTTACCAATTGCAGGCAATCGACCGTTGAAGTTTGGGGACAAAACAAGTTCAAAGCTCCAAAATGCAAATGGTAACTAGTGAATGGTAAAAATGAATAGTAAAACTCTTTTTATTTAGTCCTTTAATTATTTGCAATGAATAGTTATTGCTATGTCTATAGTTTTATCATGCTTTTATCATGAAACAGGTATTTTTAATCCATTTGATGTTGTTCTAAATAGGCTTTACAACTGATGAATAGATTAGTTGTGTAGATTTATTTCAAGAATGATTTGACCACAAAGCATACTTTTATCCTTATTTTTCGAGCTTTGTTAAAAACAAAAAATGATTTGAAGCACACTTTTATCTCTTTTTCGAGCTTTTATAACAGCAAAAAAGGAACCCCTGGAGTATTCTATCAGATCTTTTCAGACTCCAATAATGTGACAATATTTCCAAGCACTTGTCTTTTCGAGCTGGTAAAATTAAATGAATTGATATCTACTCAGTATAAGTTTAACCCTTTTCCAGACTGAGATAGATTATTTATGAAAAAGGAATACCTTGGTTAAACATGACCAAAGAGGTTCTCTCAGATATTATTTTACACTTTTTCGGATCTGAGTGACAAATTTACGAAAAATTACTTATGGATTTTTATTTCGTCCTCTTTTTCAAACTCTCTAAATATGAAAAAGGACCAGGTTGTCACTGTCGTTAAGCTCGTTAAAACATAAAATAGCGACGGGCTTGTCGATCATGGCAAGAATCGAGTTTCATTCATCGCTAGACTCGTTAAATTATTAAATAGTGATACTTTATTCACCTGGTGGGTTGAATTATAGATCAAGAAAATGTTATCCTCCTTGACCTTGTTAAAAAATAAAGAGGTATTGGTCGGCAAATGACCAGGGAAAATTTGGGAAAAGTGAGCAAGAATTTCTTTATGGTAGCAAGTCGCTCTTGAACATGACACTTCCTTCACTCCGTGTTCGTGAGTGTTTGGGTTGGGTAATCATCTTGATGGTTCATTCATACATATGGTTCATCATACCTTCACTTTAGTTTTGGGTCAATACTGCCAACTCATCACAGTGTCACCGATATGTTCAAGAGAATTCATCCTTCTGCAATACTTGTAAACCTTCATTCTCACGACCATCATCCTTGAAAATTGCTATATCTAGTCATACCTTTGTCTCTAAAATCAGTAACTCCCATTTCGCAAAAAGGTGGCTTCCTGTCGACAACAAATAAATATCCAGGAATTTCACTTAGAAACATCAGATTCTAGTACCATGAGGCTTGTTACAGCATCGACAAGATCCTCACTTCCGGACCTTTGACCGAAATATTTTGTTTGGCATTCAACATCAAATCATCTATTCATGCCTTATGAAATGTACTACAGTACCTTGAGGGCCATTTTCATTAATGGTGTTTCTCTCACATTTGTTAACAGCTCACATCATTGGCTGGTAATCAAACAATGTCTTTCCATGTTTTACGACAAATCATATATTCGCATGGCTAGACTTGTACCTGAATGATCGAGTGAACGAGATAAGAATACCTCGAATCTAGTTTCAGCCATCTGGGTTGTGATTTCAGGACTGTTGTACACATCATCTGTACAATGACCTTACATATAGATTGTCATCCGAACATGGGCCTATATCTGTAGGCACGTCTGCATTGGGCAACATTCTAGTGTCAACGACTTTCTGAATTATGTACATTTTATTAGATTGTTTATGTGTTGAACATGGGAATGCCTACCCATAACAATTATGATCAAAGAGGATATATCATGGTGTAATTTATTGTAAGATTGATGCAGGTGACCACTCCGCTTCATCTCCATCCCATCACAGTATAAAGCATCTCAATCAAATGTTTTTATTATTTTGACCTCATGCTTTAGGGGAAAATTTTTATAGGTCAATTTGGGTATCATTCCCAATGATTTGGTTAACTAGGCATCATCTCTAGGACCAATTACTAAGGTTCTATCATTCCCTATCGTTTTAAGTTGCTACATGCCCTAAGGCAAGAACAAGACAAATCAAGCATGACTTTCATCAAGCAAAGGTTTCCAAGGTTTGAAGTTTATTATATAGCATATGAGAGCTCACCAACGCTGCCTCTAAGGGGAATAAGTGCATTGCATATGCAGGTAGCCCCATGCAAGGTTGTTATGCAAAGCACTTCCTAACATCTATGGGTGCGTTGGTCACATTGGGAGCAAAATTCTCATTGTTTTGGAATCTCCACTTGGCCAGTGCCTTCTAGAAGAGTTCACATGTGTCAAGCTTCAAATCCAAGTGTCAATTTTACATCTACAAGATTGGGAACATGTCTTGCCTATTATTGGAAAGTCATCGATTGCAAAACAACCTTCAGCTCCTCTATAAATTGAGCACAGATCTGAGTGTTTGATAAGAATGAATTTGAGTAGAGAAACGCTGGTGGATTTTCAATTGAGAGTTAGATTTGTGTAACAGCTGCTGGAGAGATTTATACTGTGATGAGGCTAAGGGTCATTGTTGGAAGGGTCACTTCAAATCAATCATTGGGTTGTAACCTCTCCTTCTATCATCAATAAAGAATACAACTTACTTTTCCCTATATGCGTTTGTATTGGCTTTGATTTTCCATATTGTAAGATCTTAGTTGATGTATATAGTTTATGCTTTACTGATTTAGCTAACTAACTTGAATAGACATATGTATTATTGCTATCTTCTGATATTTTAGTGTTCTTTCTTGCAGGAAGCATTTTGCCTACAAACTGCTTGAATTTGAAGCTACAACGAAAGCAAAAGGAGCCATTTAGAAGCGCTTGGATTACAAGTAAGCTTCTAATCCTTTCTGTGTGTCTGCTCTGAGTTAGGAAAGGTAGTCATATATTCTTTAATCTGTTGTTCTAGACTGTCATCTGTCTAGGGAAGCGTGTTTTATCCGTAATTCATAATTATGCCCAACATTGAATTTTTTCAAAAAAATTACAGGGTTGCGCAGGTATTCGGTGTAATTTAGTGTGCATGCGCACTATTGCTAAAGAAAAATTGTGCATATTTGCACTCTGTGTTTGAACAAAAACCGCGCAGATCGAGAAAATTGAGAAAAATAACAAAACAAAGGTCTCAAACCAGAAATTTCAATTCTTAAAAGGGTCTAAAGGCATCAAAGGTCAAAAAAATATACAAAGGAGAACTCTCGTTCCCCAGCAGAGTCGTCAATTTGATACCCAGATAAAACCCTTTTGCATACAAGAGTGATCTCCCTAGAATCCTAAAGGAAAACTAGAAATAAATGGACAAAACAATAGCTCTTTCCTTAGCTTATAACCAAAACATGAAACATGTAGTATGTGAAGGATCACTTACCTATTAACGAAGCGCTTGTAGAATTACTTTTAGCGCTTTCCACAACCATATTTCCCTCAATGCCTTAGAGGCTTTCTAAATTATTTCCACAGGTTCTCCATGATGCTCCAAAAGAGATCTTCTTAGAAAAAAACATTCAAAGTGATAAAACCATCTCGCATATGAAAGAAAAGGTAAATGAAATCCTTAATCTAGCATAAAACATATAAATGAATCAATAAACACTTATAAACCATGTGATTGATCAAGGAATCCCACAAATAACATAAAAAATAGATGCAATTAGGAAAGAAAATTTGATTTTGTATTAAATTCAAAGGGAAAACAAGCTTACAACCTGGTTTCCTTGATGTCACAAATCACTTCCAATGGTCTCCTTTCCTTCCCTTGATGACAAGCTCTTCAGAAAAGTAACAACATGATTTTACAAATCCAAGTCTCAATAGTCTCCCATTCCTTTATTCATATGCTCAATTTATAGGAAGGATGAGGAGGTTACTAGTTCCACTTCTTAAAGGATATGATCCTTAAGAAAATGAGATTAGTTCCATATACCAAGAGATGAGGCACAGGTATGTAGTGGTTTGAGGTTTCTAATTTAGATAAGATTCCTCAACCAAATCTTCTAGAACTTAATTTATTTATTTTTCTTACATGAACAGACTTGCGTAGTTTATATTGGAATAAATTGCGCAGACCTGCACAGTTTACAATAGAAGAAACTGTGCATTTGTGGGTTTTCTTCAGGAAAATTCTGCAGATGCTCAAAAAAGGGTTTTAAGCTAAAAAAATCAAAATTCCTATTGTCCCTGGTCTTTTTTACTTCAAGATTCATAGAGGATTCACTTGAGACACCCCATTGGATGGAAATATATCTGAATCAATAGCCATGGTGACAAATTTTAGTGTAACACTTTCTTAGAGCAACCTTAGAAGACTTATTGAAGGTAGATTTGGAGTACATCTTGGAGTAGTGTTGAAGGTAGTCTTGGAGCATGTAATGTTCCCAATTTTAGCCTCAAGCTAAAATGGAACATTATAGTGGCATATTTTATTTTTGCTTAATAAAATGGGGAAGGAGACACCTTAGCCCATTTTATATGAAGAAATAACACTTTTTGTGTGAAAGGAGGATAAATAAGCAGCTGAAATAAACACCTAATAGTTTGAACATGATGAGGATCACCTTGAGTTGGCCATCTTTGACCAAGTCAACAGCGCTGCCTTAGAGGGTTGGCTTGCTTGAGAAGATAACGCAGCTTTTGGAGAGAAAACATTCAAAATTGAATGGAAACCATAGTTGTGGGGCCTATGGTGAAAGAGAGTTCATTTGCTTTATAAGAACGAAGGAGCAGCTCATTTGGATTATTCCTTGATTCAGACATTTCGTGGTGAGGCCAAGCACTTGCATATCCGGGCTGTTTAGCAGGATTGCAGTGCTCTTGAGCACTGGGGGTATTCCCGATGGGGATCCCCCACCTCTTCCTCATGGGAGGAGAGGATTTGAGCTGCATTTCCTCATTCCAAAATTTTACCAAGCTTACTCCTTCAGTTGCAGCGTTATTTCTGTAGTAGAATGGTGTTGTGTAGTTGGGGAAGCAGTAGAGGAACTCATTGAGTCTTTCACTACTTGATTTTTAGTGGAGGAGGGATTCTTCAAGGGAAGAGTTGTAGAGAGGGCTATTGGACTTCATTTCAGATCTGTGGCATCAGGCCACTCATTCACCTTCTCCCATTACGCAGTCACTTGGAGAAACTACGCTATTCTATGAGGGCAGTGTTGAGGGAGATTCTTGTGCTCATCAGGAGGTGTGATTTGAGATTAAGGGGATCAGCCCTTTTTTCCTTGAGGGCATTATCAGAGGAGGGCATCAGCATTTTAGATCAGCCATAGCCTCATATTCATTTTTTTTTAGTTGCAGTGACAACTAGTTTGTCACTTTTGTATTTTATCCGGCATTTCTAGCAATCTCCCTGAGATTGGCTAGAAATCCCATATTGAGCCCATTTTCCTTTCTTGGGCCATTTTCTTGTGTTCCTTCAGCTAAATTATCATTTTTATACATTCAGCAGCTGCATCTCTCATAGATACTGTGCATTTATGGTTTTCTGACATTTCTGTGTAGCTGCGACTACTCCGGCATTATATTGTATATTCATTGGAGGATTGGTTCTAAAGCTTGAGGGCCTTGTTCCTCGTGATATTTCTGTACAATCATGATGATATCATAATATAATTTTTGCTGCACTATTTCCCTCTCATTATGTATTCAGAATTGCAGAGTCTCATGGTTATGTTCATATATTGTTGTAAGCTCTCTCTTTGAGCATTGTTTTAGAGATCTAGTTTGGGGAGGTCTATATAAACCAACTAGAACCATTTCTTTGAGCTCATTTTTTGCAGGGAAGTTATATTAGAAGTTTTATAGGGCATCCCAGTGTTGGATAGCCTTATTTATGCAGCAACTTCCTTATACAGTGTCCTCAAGGACCCTGTAGCAGAAATTCCCTAGGTGGAATATTGCATATCCATATGCAGAGTTTGAGAAGGGCCAGCTAGCCTCAGGATTTCTCCCTTCTTTAGAAGAAGTCATATCCTGTAAATTCCCCATCATTCAATCTCTGAAATTGACTTGAAGTGTCTCACTGAAGAAGGAAAAATGGAACATCTAAGTTATTCCCAATGGAGCAGAAAATTCCAGATTTGGGACATTACAGTGGTATCAGAGCATGATCTTGGCTCAGCTTGTGCCCAAGATCCATTGTTATCAAAAGAGGAGCTTCTCTCCAAGGAGAGGATATTTAAAAAGGAGAAAAGGAAAGAGGAGTGAAGGAAGAGGAGGTTTCCCTTCTTCTTTTCCAGACCATTGAGGAGATCATTAAAGATCTTGAGGAAAGGGAAATTTGGAGAAATTTTCTGAGAAGGGTTTGTTGATGAGACAAATCCTAGATACTTCATGAAGGGTGTCAGCATTCAGTCACACATGCAGGTCCACAGCGCAGTCCTTTGTTCACTTGCATTGCAAAGGAATGGAGGAAGAAATGAGGCCATTGGAGGAGCAACACTGCAACTCAAGGTATGGCTCATGATTTTTGGTTTGAGGGTTTCATTTTTCATTGACATGAAAATGCAAGAACTTGTGATGCATTCACTAAGGGTTTGATGGAAAAAACTTGGTGAAAATCATTATGTCATAAACACAAACACTTTACATACATTGGAGAGAACCAACAGCATTGTCACATTATGAGGAGGTCCATCACCACATGGAGGTGAAAGGGGAGCTATTGCTTCTACTAGAGGAGCCCTTGTGTCTTTTCAAGGAGTTCCAAATATTTTTGCATGTGGGTACCAAGACACAATTCCGGATCCATGTGTAGCATTTGTTGGGGATTGTGAGGTGGAGAAAGAAGAGAAGAAGGATCAGCATGGAGGGATGAAGAGAATTCTCCCTTATCTATTCCAGAAGGTTTCTGCACAAGGAAAAGAGACTGCACTGCACAGAGGAGACAGGGACAAATCAGTCCACTCATACATGCAGTCTATTTTCAAATCTTGATGTCTCACTTTTTGGTGGCTTTCCATCTAGGAGGTCATTTGATCTAGGGATGATGAGAGGCATCGTTCTATTTGGTTCACCACTCATTGGATTCTGGAGGGGTGGAGACATTAGAGGAGTCCATTACAGTGCAGTGAGTTGGGGATAAGCACAAGGAGAAGGGATACACCCTCTCATTTTTAGTCTCACCCACTCTCATCAACTATACTGCGTAGAAAGAGCTTGCTGCATGGATGGGGATGGCTACTCCGTGTATTTGATGAGAGAGAGGTTACTTCCCTTGGGGAATAACTCTTTCATGCTTTGGAGTGGATGGAGGCCACTCATGCTTACATTTCCCAGGATCAAGAGATTCTTTGGAGGTGACAGTCTCTCATGGGAGGCTTATTTTCAGAGATCATCATTTCTTTTGAGCATGAGCAGCTGCATGATGGCATGGCAGAAAATTGGAGGATGAATTTGGAATGAGGGGATTTCAAGGTAGCAGGCAGCAGCGTGATGGAGCACCTTATTGCAGAATACCAGCGCTGTCTATGTGGAGGATTGATCCATGTTGGAGGACTCAGCTTCTGGTTGAGAGGTCCCAGGATCTTAGTGCATGCATGATTCTTGGATGGCCTTGATGGAGATGGAGGACACTTAGTGGATGATATGAGCATCTATCATCATGGCAGACTCTTCTTGGCTAGAGTTTCTAGTCTCAAGGAGAAACTTTTGCATGCAGCACATACGGACTTCCTAGCTATGCACTTGGATGCATATTTTTCCCTGCTAGAGGAGTTCATTTTGGAGAGCATTCATCATGTTCTACATCAGCATATGGATATATGAAGAGCCCGGATGTCTTTTGGAGAGGTTGGCACAACCATTCCCTTACTCATTGGAGGAGAGGGAGAGCATTCAGTTGAGCCATTTCAGCTCAAGAGCTCTAGCGCATGATGGAGGAGGTATAATTTCATATTTTGTATTGTACTTCTTTTCATTGATTGAGGAGTATGACGTATCAAGGGGGCTTGTTACTTATTGTATTTTTCATGAGGATGTACTTGCAGCTACTTGTAGCCTTGATTTTGGCTAATTTTGTGATGGTTGTGGGGGTAGCCACATTCTCTTGGTGTGCACCATTGGCACCAAATTTGTATTTTCATGTTGCATCTTATGAGGATATGTTGTGGAAGCAAACAAGTGGCTAGTATAGCACTTTTTAATTTTGATTTTGAGGCAGCCCTAGGAGGCACTGCGCAGTTCCATGAGTGGAACTTTGAACCACTCTCCGGTTGTCATTTGGCAACTTTCTTTTACTGAATATTGCTCCATTGTATTTCAAAAGTTTGTACACTCATGAGGAGAATTACTTGGAGAGTTTTTTATGTACAGCCCATTGGGAGTAGGATTCTCCCCACTGTATATGCTTTATCTTGTAGGAGATATCATGGGCAAACCGTGATTGCCACATTACTACTTGTCTCTTCTTGTGGGAGAAACCACTTGGAGAATTTGCAGAGGCATTTCATGGCTGGATATTTTGATGGGGTAGGTTGGGCCACTCTTGGAGGCCATACCATTTCAGCCCAAGGATAGAGGCAGCCCCATATTTTCTACAAAGGGAGAGAAGAGCTTATTGGGATGAAGCAGCAAAACTCTCCATTCAGCCCCATTACATTGCATAATCGGGGGCAAGATTTCCATTTGATGATTGCATGGATGAGGAGATCACTAATGGGATTATATTTTCCCATGCCTGTCATCACTCCTACCTTGAGGAGGCCATGGTTCAGCAGGGATATTTCCACCTAAACCTTCTATATTTCCGTAAGGTGCACCATTCTGGTTTGCATACTTGGGAGGAGGCATTGGAGGACAGTTTTATAGCAGCATATCTTGAGAAATGGTGGAGATTGTGATGAGGAGGCCACAAGAGGAAAAGGGGGAGAAATTTTTGTTCTCTCTATGCAGTTTCTTGAGGACAAGAAACATGTGGGAGGGGAGGACTGTAATGTTCCCAATTTTAGCCTCAAGCTAAAATGGAACATTATAGTGGCATATTTTATTTTTTATTAATAAAATGGGGAAGGAGACACCTTAGCCCCGTTTATATGAAGAAATAACACTCCTTGTGTGAAAGGAGGATAAATAAGCAGCTAAAATAAACACCTAATGGTGTTAACATGATGAGGATCACCTTGAGTTGGCCATCTTTGACCAAGTCAACAACGCTGCCTTAGAGGGTTGGCTTGATTGAGAAGATAATGCAGCTTTTGGAGGGAAAAAATTCAAAAGTGAATGGAAACCATAATTCTTGGGCCTATGGTGAAAGAGAGTTCATTTTCTTTATAAGAACGAAGCAGCAGCTCATTTGGATTATTCCTTGATTCAGACATTTCGTGGTGAGGCCAAGGACTTGCATATCCGAGCTGTTTAGCAGGATTGCAGTGCTCTTGAGCACTGGGGGTGTTCCTGGTGGGGATCCTCCACCTCTTCCTCATGGGAGGAGAGGATTTGAGCTGCATTTACTCATTCCATCATTTTTCCAAGATTACTCCTTCAGTTGCAGCGTTATTTTTGTAGCAGAATGGTGTTGTGTAGCTGGGGAAGTAGCAAAGGAACTCATTGAGTCTTTCACTACTTACTTTTCAATGGAGGAGGGATTATTCATGGGAAGATTTGTAGAGAGGGCTCTTGGAATTCATTTCAGATCTGTGGCATCAGGCCACTCATTCACCATCTCCCACTGTGCAATCACTTGGAGAAACTGTGTTATTCTATGAGGGCAGTGTTGAGGGAGATTCTTGTGCTCATCAGGAGGTGTGCTTTGAGATTAAGGGGATCAGCCCCTTTTTCCTTGAGGTAATTATCAGAGGAGGGAATTAGCATTTCAGATTAGCCACAGCCTCATATTCATTTGGTTTCAGTTGCAGTGACAACTAGTTTGTCACTTTTGTATTTTATCCAGCATTTCTAGCAATCTCCCTGAGATTGGCTAGAAATCCCATATTGAGCCCATTGTCCTTTCTTGGGCCATTTTATTGTGTTCCTTCAACTAAATTATCATTTTTATACATTCAGTAGCTACATCTCTCATAGATACTGCGCAGTTATGGTTTTTCGGCATTTCTGTGTAGCTGCAGCTACTCCGACATTATATTGTATATTCATTGGAGGATTGGTTCTAAAGCTTGATGGCCTTGTTCCTCATGATATTTCTGTAAAATCATGTTGATATCATAATATAATTTTTACTGTACTATTTCCCTCTCATGATGTATTCAGAATTGTAGAGTCTCATGGTTATGTTCATATATTGTTGTAAGCTCTCTCTTTGAGCACTGTTTTAGAGATATAGTTTGGGGAGGTTTGCATAACCCAACTAGAGCCATTTATTTAAGCTCATTTTCTGCAGGGAAGTTATATTAGAATTTTTTTAGGGCATCCTAGCATTGGATAGCCTTATTTATGCAGCAGCTTCCTTATACAGCATCCTCAAGTACCCTATAGCAGAAATTCTCGAGGTGGAATATTGCATATCCATAGGCATAGTCTGAGAAGGGCCAGATAGCTTCAGGATTTCTCCCTTTTTAGAACGATTCATATCCGATAAATTCCCCATCATTCAATATCTGAAATGGACTTGCAGTGCCTCATTGAAGAAGGAAAAATGGAACATCTAAGATTTTCCTGATGGAGCAGAAAATTCCATATTTGGGACATTACAGAGCACTTCGAAGGCAATCTTGTAGAACCTTTTTGGAGGAGTCTTGAAGACATCTGTGGAAGTATTTTTGGAGAACCCTTTTTGCAGAAATGATGCTAATCTAGAGAATTTGTTGAAGCTAATCTTGAATACCCGTTGGAGACATCCTTGAAGTATTATTGGAACTTTATTGGAAACATCTTTGAAGACTTGTTGAAGAATATTTTGGAAGTCTTGAAGTAGTATTGAACCCTCCTTGAAAAATTGATGTAAATTGAGAGGGGTGGAGGCTTAGAGGATTTGAGTCCTCATATAAGGTTGGATCCTTGCAAGAAACCAAGTTGAAGCCTAGATTAATTTTTGAGGATTGGATTCCTCATAAGAGGTTGGAAACTCATTAAGACCAGGTTGGATCCTGGTTTTATATTGAGGATTGGAGTCCTCATTCAGGGTTGGAGCCTTAAAGGAGTTACAATATTATTTTACAGGTTGAATCCTGATTATTTATAAAATTATTGGAGTCTTCTTCATTTTTATTAATAAAATTATTCTCTTATTGTACATATTATGTTCCAGTTTAACTAAGTGATCTTAACCGGCATACTATAACAATTTTAAATACATATTGATTCACCCCCCCCTGGGCCAGTATTTCCAACAATTGGTATCAGATTCAGTACCTTCTAGCACAACCTACTAGCTTGAAGGTAGATTATATGAACACAAATGGAAAAATCAAGAAGGAAGAGCTCCAAACCTTCTGAAGATATCTCCTCCTTGTGTTATCACTCCACCGGATCTCAGAGACTGAGTAAGAGACCAGAAAAGGTAACCACAGACTAATATTTTTACAAGTAGATAGCCCTACTAGGCAAGAGAGGGCTCTCTCCAAGAGATCACAGCCAAGATGACTGGATCAATGAGATTTTAGGCTAGGTATAGTATCACTAGGGTTTGGTTGATTGATTTTCGGTTCTGGATGGTGAATTAGGTCATGGAAGAACTAGGCCAGGGGAAAAAGGATCAGAATTGCAGAGATCTGATGAGAAAAGGTAGGTAATCACTTTAACACATTAAGGTATCTTTATGGAGTGGCTTAGACTGCTAGGGTTTCATAAAAGAGCATGGAAAACATGAATTATTTTCTATTAGAAGGAAGTGAACATGAAACTGTAACTATTCCTCCAAAGCAGAGCATCAGTTAATGAATTATGTTATATGTGTTAGGTCCCCATATTACTAGTGTAGTCCCTTATTGTTATTAGTGTACCCCCCTTATTTTAATTATTGTACCCTTGTAACCCCCATATTTTTATTATTGTTCCCTTACAATATTATTGTTAGGTCGGCTAGGATTATATTGTGACCCCATGGACCCCTATATATAAAAAGAGGTATTGTCATCTGTATCATCCAAGAATTTTTCATTTATGTAATATATTTGGGGTTTACCCCTCAAAGTGGCTGATTTATAAGGTGTTAATCTCTCTTTTCTTCTATTTTTGGAGTTGGTTCATAACATTTGGTATCAAAGCTTTGGATTCTAGGGTTTTGCTGCTACAAACAGGTCATCATGGAATTTTCGCTATAAATTTTTTTCTACGAAGTTTCAGAAGCTGAAATGTTTACAGAGCAAAGCCGAAATCCTAAGGAATGTCATGTACAAATTTCATATCTTGGTTCGCAATATTTTCAGAGATGTGATCCATGGAATTAGGCTTTTTGCAGGCTCTCGAATTTCACCTAAACAGGTCATCATGGAATTTTCACTATAACTCTTTTTCTACGAAGTTTCAGAAGCTAAAATATTTACAAAGCAAATCTAAAATCCTGAGGAGATTCTTGTAAAAAATTTAGAGCTTGGTTCACAATATTTTTGGAGATATGATCTGTGGAAGTTGGGGTTTGTTCAGGCTCTCGAATTTCATCTCAAAGAGGTGACCTTGGGAAAATCGTCATAAATCTCTCTCTGAGCATCGGATTGGAATTCTGTAAAAAGTGGCTACAATTACACAAACTATAGTTTCCTTTGTATCAATTTCAGAGCCAAAGGAGGAAACAATGAGACGTGGCACGTCGTATAAGTGTGCTTTACTGAACTAGTCCATAATTAGGTCATTGTGGGAGATTCAACATAACTTTGTCTTGAAGTATCCAAATCAGGTCAGACCTGCGGAATTCAAAAGAATATTTAGAGGGCTACTATAGGAAAAAAATTTAGATATTGAAGATCCGCAATTACAGAGATAATTCAATTTCAATATCAAGCTCCTCAAAAGCAAGAAAAAGGTTCAAAAGCAAGAAAAAGGTGTGTATTTATTTTCAAATTGCATAAGTCTTGTTTGAAAAATTAGTTTTAAGTGATTCCAAGGGCCTATTGAGCATAATATTGGGTTCTAAAATTCCCCCTAAAAATAATTCAACACCCATTAATCCCTCATAATACACTACTATGACTCATGAAGATGAATAATTGCAACATGATCTAGCAAAATTACAAGAGCAAGTGCACCAAATTTCGCTCTCAAAAAGAGAAACAAAAAATGAAATGGAATTTTTGAAGAAAGGAGTGGAAGCGAAGATGGATGGTTTGAAGAATAATGTGGATGGTTTGAATAAAAGCGTGGAAGCTAAGATGGATGGAATGGAAGCTAAGATGGATGGCATGGAAGCTGGCATGGAAACTAAGATGGATGGCATGAAAGCTGGAATGGAAGCTAAGATGGATGACATGGAAGAAAAAATGAAAGACAACATGGAAAACATGAATAATGATCTAAAATCAGACATGGAAGGTTTGAAAAAGTTGATACAAGAAATGTTTCCTAATGCCAAAAATATAGTAGAGGAAACTCATGATGAGAACAAAATAAATTTTAATCGTGATTTCATAAACTCTAATGATGGATGGAAGAACCACCATATTCCAAAGATGGATATGAGTAATTTTGATGGCAAGGATCCTGTAACATGGATACTATAGATGGAGCAATATTTTGATCTCAATAATGTGCAAAACACACAAAAGGTACGCATTGCAACTTTACATTTAGAACAAAACACATTTGTATGGTATCGATGGCTTTGCTCCCATAAAAAAATTTCACTTGGTCAATTTTTATGAAGGAAATGATAGCACATTATGAGGATACAAAGAGAAACCCCTTCTTTAGACAATTGATAAATCTCAAAAAAAAGGGTTCAGTGGTGGAGCGCATTAAGCACTTCCAAATATTGAATATAAGGGTAACTAATATTCCCGAGGAACACAATATTGATGTCTTCATAGGGACTTTAAAGGGTAACATCCAACATGAAGTTCGTGTTTGGGAACCTGATTCATTGGAGAAGTCAGTCAGGTTGTCAAGAAAAATTGAATGTAAAATTATGGCGACAAGGAAGCCTACCACTTACATCTATAAAGATTGAAGTGTTGATACTCCTAGACTTCCACAACCTACAAGTTTGGCACCACAATAATTGGAAGAAAAAAGAGCAAAAGGGCTTTGCTATAGTTGTGATAGCAAATACACTAAAGGTCATAAGTGTGCTAAGAAGAAATTATTTTACATAGATTGTGAAGAGGAGGAAGAAAATGAACAATAAACTTCAAAATAAGAGGATATACACCAGGAACCAACCCTAGAAGAAGAAGAAATGATTCCAACCATATCGTGTAATGCATTGGCACGAATTACCAATCCTAAAACTCTCAAGATAGAAGGACATATCAAGAAGAAAAAGGTAATAGTGTTGATTGATTCAAGTAGTACCCATAATTTAATTCATTGTAAGGTAGCCAAGGAATTGAATTGTTTCCTATACCCAGCACCAGAATGTCAACTGATGGTTGCAAATGGAGGAACTATAAATTGCTCTGGAAAATGCCCTAATATCAAGCTAACCATCGGGGAATATGTATTGAATACTCCAATGCTTCCATTCTAATGGGAGGTGTTGATGTTGTACTAGGAGTACAATTGTTACAAACTTTGGGGACGATAGCTTTTAATTTTCAAGAACTTTTCTTGAAATTTTTTTCCAAAGGAAAGGAAATCGAATTACGGGGTATCGCAGGGAAGCCGAGAAAGATAATAAGTTCTAATTTCATGAAAAAGCTTCTAAAGAAAGAACAACGAGGCTTAATTGCACAATTATGCTCACTAGAAGTTCCAAGATCAAAATCATTTATTTCTCCAGATATCCAAAAAGTCTTAGAAAATCATTCCAAGGTGTTTGAAACTCCCAAAGGATTCCCACCTATTCGTGATCATGATCATGCTATTCATTTGATTCCAGGAAGTTTTCCTCCAAACATCAAGCCTTACAGATATCCTTATGTTCAAAAGAGCGAAATTGCACGTATGATTGCATAAATATTAGACGCTGGTATAATTCAACCTAGTCAAAGTTCTTTCTCTGCTCCAGTAGTATTGATGCACAAGAAGGATGGATCATGGCGCATGTGTCTATATTATGTGGAGCTCAATAAGCTCACTATTAAAGATAAATTTCCCATTGTAGGTTTTAACCCTGAACAGAAATTATCTACACACGAATCTTATAACAGAAAATAAACAATAGCAAAAGCATAAAACATAAAACAGATAAACACAGAGATTTTTCCCCTGGATCCCAAATCGGGACGACCAGCTTGATTTTTCATTATATTCCTTTTAGTGTTACAACACATATATATACATGCCGGAGCATACATAAACCCCAATCCATTAACCCTGGATTAGAACACAACCGTAGTTCCCTTGACCGGATCTACAAAAATACCAGGGGCCGAAAACCATCGAGCCCCAAAACCATGTGCAAAACCATGGACGTTAGCATCACCTACTGAAATTAAGGAACTGGGGATGCTGCCGGTGTTTGCCCTGAACTCAGATAGTGGGGCCACTACCAGGACTCCCCGTTGCGCTCATAGCAGGGGTATACTGCCTCTCTTACCCTCTTCAAGGTGCTTTTATCGTGTGGAAAGAATATAACACATACCCAAAATTCTCCCACTTGTTGTTTTCTTTCCACGGGGGCCACAGATAGGCTTAGTCATTGGCCCACTCCTTCAACACCCATTGTTTCTCACACCAAGAGAACTTCGAGTGCTCAGACTTTGTTAATGCATCGCAACATTCTTCAAAGTGTCCACTTACCAAAGCAACACCCTTTTAGCCTCAACCATATCTCTAACAAAGTGATATCGAACATCAATGTGCTTTGTCTTTGAATGATAAGCGTGGTTCTTAGCAAGAAAATTGCACTTTGGCTATCACAACCATCCTTATATTTCGTTGTACCAACCCCATACTCAACACAACTTCCTCTACCAAACCGCTCTGCTTGCATGAGTGGTCGCTATGTATTCCCGCTCAGAAGAAAGAGCCAATTACAACCGTCTTTACTCATCCAACTGACAGGCTCCAAATAGGCTAAACACATACCCACTTGTAGATCTTCTTGGTCTAGATCTCCAGCCTCCTAGCCTCAAGATCAACAAAACCATGAATTTCCAACATTCTTTCCAATCCCGGTCTTCCCTGGTAGTACAAGCCATAATCACTAGTGCCACGTAAAAATCTAAAAACCCGCTTCACTGTTGTCCAATGCTCCTTCCCTGTGTTTGACATAAACCTGCTCAAAACTCCCACTGCATGTGCAATGTCTGGTCTAGTATATACCATTGCATACATCAGGCTACCCATTGCACTTGCATATGGAACACGGGACATATCCTCCTCTTCTTCTTGTGTCTTGGGACACTGTTCAGCAAACAACTTTACACCTACAAGAATAGGAACATTCACCGTTTACTATCCTGCATATTGAACCTCTGCAATATAGTCTCGACATACTTCCTCTGGTTTAACCAGAGCTTCCTCTTTGCTCGATCTCTTAATTTCCATGCCCAAAATATAAGGTTTGTAGCACCTGCATCCTCTGCGGTCGAATTTGAGCATGGCTATCTTCAACCGGATAATTCTATCATTTCCAATCAACACATATCATCAACATACAAGATCGTATAAATAAAACGATCACCAATTAATTTAAAATAAACATAAAAGTGATCTCCTTGCTTCAGGAAGGAAACCTTCGTGATAGGTATCAAATTTCGATACCACATCCCTGGTGACTGCTTTAACCCCATACAAGACTTTCCATCCGCATACACTAGCTCTTCTTAATTTTCACTCATAAAACCTCAGTTGTTTCATGTGTATCTCTCTTCTAGATCCGTGAAGAAACGTTGTCTTCACATCCATCCGTTCTATTCCCAAAATCAAATGCAAGGAAGAATGTGATAAAAGTAATCTAATAGAAGTAACTTTGGCAAATTAGAGAAAACTATCACTGTCAATTCCTAACCTGGGAATAACCTTTGACTACCAACCAAGCTTTGTATTTTTCCACCTTGCCTTCTACATTCATTTTCTTCTCAAACACCCATTTGCTCTCGATGGGCTTCCTTCCAGCCGGCAACTCCACCAGATCCCATGCATTGTTTTTGTGCAAGGATGCAATTTCATCAATCATGGCCTCCTTCTAGAGTTTTCCATCCTCTGAATCTACTGCCTCCCTGACAGTTCTGGTATCATCATCAGTTATAGTTAAGGAAAAACTTGAATAGAAAGCAGATGGACTATACCTTTCTGGTTGCCTTCTTTCCCAAACTGATCTTCTAATAGCTGGAGTTTGTGGCTCTTCATCTTCTAAGTCTTCTTCTGTTGTAGAGTCTAATTCATCCTCCTTTAGCTCAAACTCTATCTTCTCAGGTTCCTTTGGTAGGACTTCATGTTTAAAAACATCTTTCACTTCTCTAGACACCACATCTTAGCTTTACACAACCTTCCTTGTTTCTGAGTTCCAAAGCTAATTGTAACCCTTTAAACCATCCTTATACCCAATAAAGATGCACCTTTTAGATTTATTATCCAACTTGGTCCTTTTATCCTTTGGAACATGTACATATGAATCACATCCAAATACCCTTCGATGTGAAAGAGAGGGTTTATTACCAGTCCATACCTCATGTGGAGTCTTATCCTCTAACACCAATGAAGGTGATTCAGCAACTGTGAAGCATGCAATCTCCACGCTCGCATGCACTTTGTCCTAAACCTACTCACCGAGCATGCTTCATTCTTCATAAGCCCCGTTCATTCTTTTCCTTACCTCCATTTGCCGAGGTGTGTACCGAGTAGTCTTCAGCCGTGCTATAAAGAACCACACTTTACGTAACTCTTCACATTCCTTCTGCGTAACTCTACCATTATCTGTCTCGCACTGTATCTTCTCTCCGTTTAATTTTCCACCGTGAGCCTTAAATTCTTTAAATCTGTCAAAGACTTCATATTTATTCTTCAAGAAATATATCAATGTATTCCTTGAGAAGTCATTTATGAAAGAAACATAGTACACAGACTTACCCAATGATGGAACTGACACAGGTCCAAACACATCACTATGCATAAGCTCTAATCTCTTGTTCGCCCTCTTAGCATGAGAAGGAAAACTCACCCGATTATGTTTCCCATATACACAATGTTCACAGAAATCGAAATCCAGAGAGAAATTAGACATACCTTCTACCATACCATTCCCATGCAGTATTTGAAGGCCCTTCTCTCCAATATGTCCAAGCCTTTGATGCCATAACATGGTCTTTTCTCTAGAGACCGCTAGGCTTTCTGCTCCACTTTCAGGAACCGCAAAACTATTGCACCGATCAATAACAGTTATTTCCTAAATCTTGTACAGAGTTCCAGTCCGAACTCCCCGCATTATCACTACAAGGTTCTCAATCCATCTTGCGTGCATCTTTCGAACACGTTACACCCGCATCATCCATCTTGCTTACAAATCAGATTTCCGCCAATGCAAGAATATGCACTCCAGAGTTTCTCTAATCCTTCCACTCATAGCCTTCAAATTTCCTTGACCTTTCACATCCGATGATTCCTGCCCTCCTATCATCCCCTAGGAAGACATCACCACCATCATATTTCATAATACAGTAACCACTCCCTATGGGGAGTGAAGTGAAAGGATGCAATGAAATAATCAACCATGACTCATGGACGATGTGTACGTGGGCTGAAGAAGCCAAATACACATCCCCACCTTCATCCGAGGCTTTTTCGCAGGTGTGACCTTCATCATATCCATCCTTGAGGGAGCTTTAGATCTCGCATGATATGGGTCCATTGCCCTTTCTTCTCGCATTTCCAAGACACTTCACCTTTACAAATCCTTCAAAAGAGATTTAGATCTCTCTCTAGATTTAGATCTGCCACTCAAAACCTTATTCTTGTTTCTATTTTGGGACCTTCCTCATACAATTAAGGCATCTCCATTCCGACCCTCCATATTTCTCCGTCTCATTTCCTCTGACAGCAAGGCTGAGACAATGTCATAAAAATTCAAGGTAGTTGTATTGCTACCTATTGCAATAACCAGACTGTCCCACGAGTCTGGTAGAGAGCACAACAAACAGATGCACTTATCTTCATCTGAGATTTTAATATCAACAGACGACAGCTGACTTACCACAGTATTGAAGGCGTTCAGATGCTCTGTCATCGAGTCTCCATCCTTCATCCTCAGTTTATACAACTTTTTCCGCAACAACAACTTATTCACCAGAGACTTAGATTGGTACAAAGTCCCAAGTTTTTCCCATAAATTCTTCGCCATAGCTTCCCCAGATACATTCAACAATACTCGATCTGACATACACACAACCTCTGTGAGATTTGCTCCTTAGCCTTCCGATCCAAGCTTTCTTCCAATTACTGACATTGCCGTTGGTTTAGTACCGGATCTACCGTGATCCACTAATTTTTATCCACCAGCAGATCCTCCATCTTGAGCTTCCATAACTCAAAACTTTGACCATTAAATTTCTCGATCTCTATCTTTCTGCTGCTCGCCATCTTCTTTCACCGGAAGAATCGATCCCGCAGATCTCCCACTTAATAGGATCTACCTTAGGCTCAAGCAAAAAACCCCTCAGCAGCAAAGGCGTCCCCTTGAAGCCGAAACTGCTTCGATACCAAATGTAGGTTTTAACCCTGAACATAAATTATCTACACACGAATCTTATAACAGAAAATAAACAATAGCGAGAGCATAAAACATAAAATAGATAAACACAGAGATTTTCCCCTGGATCCCAAATCGGGATGACCAGCTTGATTTTTCATTATATTCCTTTTAGTGTTACAACACAAATATATACATGTCGAAGCATACATGAACCCTAATCCATTAACCCCGGATTAGAACATAACCGTAGTTCCCTTGACCAGATCTACAAAAATACCAGGGGCCGAAAACCATCGTACCCCAAAACCATGCACAAAACCATGGACGTGTACTACCCAAATGGAAATTAAGGAACCAAAATTTTATGGGCGCCGCCCGGACTCGATGTGGGGGCTATCGCCCCCCCTCTTACCCCGTGCTTATTTGGAAAGAATATAACACATACCCAACACCCATCTTAGATCGATGAATATTCGATGAATTACATGGCAAGATTTATTTTAAGTTGGATCTTTGTTCAGATATCATCAAATTAGAATGAAGATCGTAAGATATTTTGAAAACAACTACAACTAAGAGAGTCATTATGAAGTTTTATTATGCCTTTTGGCCTTACCAATGCACCTTCTATATTTCAAGGGTTGATGAATTCCATTTTCAAACCCTTCCTTAGAAAATTTGTGTTGATATTTTTTAATGCTATACTAATCTATAGCAAGTTTTGGAAGGATCATGTTCAACATGTTGACAGGGTGCTCAAACTGTTGGAGGAGAAACAATTATATGCCAAAACATCCAAATGCTTCTTTGGAGTACAAGAGGTGGAATATCTGGGTCATATTGTATCTCACGAGGGTGTTAAGGTAAACCCTAGCAAAATTAAAGCCATTAATGAATGGAAAGTCCCCACAACAATAAAGCAGTTGCGTGGATTTCTCAGGTTAACGGGGTATTATCGCAAGTTTGTTAAGAATTATGGGAGAATAGCAGCACCTCTAACAACAGTATTGAAGAAAGATGCATTTTCATGGACTCCTGAATCAACTAAGGCCTTTGGACATCTTAAAGAGGCAGTGTGCCTAGCACCGGTCTTAGCTACGCCAGACTTCACAAAAACCTTTATTGTGGAACGTGATGCCTCGGGAAATGGAATTGGTGATGTTTTAATGCAAGAAGAAATACCCATTTCTTTTGGAAGTCGTCCAATCAAAGGAAATTATTTATAGAAATCTATTTATGAGAAGGAAATGTTAGCAATACTACATGCACTAAATAAATGGTGACCTTACCTAATGGGAAGGCACTTCAAGGTAAAAACTTATTATGATAGTCTTAAACACTTTTTGGAACAAAAACTATCTTCAGAAGAGCAGCAAAAATGGGTCACAAAGATGTTGGGTTATGAATTTGAAACCATCTACAAAAAATGGAAGCTAAATATTGTTGCAGATGCATTCTCAAGAAAGGATGAAGAGGTGGAAGCATTGCTTTGTGCAATTTCTATTATCCAACCAAATTGGATAACTGAAGCAAGAGATGAATGGAAGAAGGATGAAGAAGTGTGGACACTCATTCAAAATTTGAAGCAAGATCCTATTACATCTGATACATTTAGTTGGAAAAATAATTCCTTATGGTACAAAGATCGCTTATATCTTTGTAATAATTCCTAAATAAAACAAAAGATTCTTTTGGAATTTCACACTTCTCCTTTAGGAGGACACTTAGGATTTTTAAAAACTTACCACAGGGTGAAGAAAGTTTTTTTTTGGGATGGCCTTAAATCTAATATTTAAAATTTTGTGGCGGAATGTTTGGTTTTCCAGCAAAATAAAGTTGAGACAATTAAGACCCTGGGTCTTCTACAACCTTTATCCATTCCAAGTCAACGTTGGGAGGAGATTTCAAAGGACTTTATCACAGGTTTACCTAAGTCCGAAGGAAATAGTGTCATCATGGTGGTAGTTGATAGACTTACCAAGTATGCACACTTTTGTGCATTATCTCATCCATTTAAAGAAAGTACAGTTGTTACTATATTTATGGAAACAATTCAAAAAGCTACATGGAAACCCAAAGATTATGGTGTTGAGCTGGGAGATCCCATTTTATCGGGAAATTTTTGGTCGGAATTATTTCTTTGTTTGGGTAATCAACTAGCTCATAGCGTTCATCTTATCATCCTCAAACTGATGGTCAAACTGAGATAGTGAACAAATGTTTGGAAGGATATCTTTGTTGTTTTGTATCTGATAAACAAACACAATGGGTCAAGTGGTTACCTCTGGCTGAATGGTGGTATAACACTTCCTTCCATACTGCAGCAAAAATGACCCCATTTATGGCACTTTATGGATATCATCCATCGTCCATCACATCATCTTTAAGAGAAAATTCTAAGGTGCAAGTAGTGGAATATCACATCAAGCATCAACAGCAAGTTCTCCAACTCTTAAAGGATAACCTCAATTTGGCACAAAATCGAATGAAACAATAGGCAGATCAACATCGCAGCAAGAGAAGTTTTGACATAGGAGACTGGGTATTTTTACAACTAAAACCATACAAACAAATGTCCCTCAAGAAAACTAAGAAGGATAATAAATTATCGCCAAAACACTATGGTCCTTACAAGGTGTTACAAAATATTGGTACTATGGCATACGAATTGGAGCTTCCTGCTTCTTCGCTAGTGCATCCAGTTTTCCATATCTCGTGCTTAAAGAAGGTTATAGGTGAAAAAATTCCAGTTCAAACAATATTGTGAGAACTTTATGAGGAAGGAAAAGTCATATTGGAACTTGAAACAGTCACGGAAAGAAGAACTCGACAACTACGAAATCAATCAATTTCAAAGTATCTCATCAAGTGGAAGAACTTACCCACTAAAGATTCAACATGGGAGGATGAGAATTTTATATAGAAGCATCTAGAGCTACTCAAGCATTGAGGAAAACACTTTTTTGAAGGAGAGGGGCATGTTAGGTCCCCATATTACTAGTGTAGTCCCTTATTTTTATTAGTGTAGCCCCCTTATTGTTATTGTTGTACCCCTGTAACCCCCATATTGTTATTATTGTTCCCTTACATTATTATTGTTAGGTCGGCTAGGATTATATTGTGACCCCATGGACCCCTCTATATAGAAGGAGGTTCTGTCATTTGTATCATCCAATAATTGTTCATTTATGTAATGTATTGGAGGTTGCCCCCTCGAAGTGTTTGATTTCTAAGGCGTTGATCTCTCTTTTCTTCTACTTTTGGAGCTAGTGTCATAAAAATATTACTTAGTAATCAATTACATTCAGATATGGCATGAATACAGAAATCACAATACATTCAAACATTTTCAAACATAAGAGGAAACAATGTTAAAACACATTACCATGGGAATCCCACCAAAATATTTGTAGCTTAGTCTATTAATTCCTGCCAAAAAATCTGATTACACTAGTGTTCAAAGATCAATTACACAGCATCCAACCCTTGCAATAAAAAACGAAATGAAATATATAGACCAAAACAGACTTCTCCCAATTTCAAGGGTCGAATCCATGACTTGTGGAATTGTTCCCCAAAGTGCTCAACTGGAATCCTAATGACTAGGGAGGTTAACAAACTCATCCCTATCATTGATGAAATTGATTCACTTTAATCCAAAATTACATATTTACTTGATGTATCTACATCTATTAACTATTAATGACATAATTACATTTACATTTTACAATTACATTAGTAAATATTCTTAGAATCCATCAATAAACTGAGAAAACTTGAAAATTCTGAAAAAATCAGTCAACTGTAAAAAGCGCAACATGCCTGGTGAAAAGCATAGCGTGGGCCTTCAAAACAACTCTTGAGTGACTTATTGAAGTCAAAAATGGGCCCAAGATGGCTCATTGGTTCCAGTCTAGTTGTCAAAAACGTGCTCAAGATCTGCAAATGGTTGAGTGAATCTCCTTAAAAATGCAATCTTTCAAGACTGGTCAAAAAGTGTAGCGAGAGGTTGAAAAAGGAGGCAGAAAGGTGCTTTTTGAGAGGTTTTTTACCATTTCCACCTGTCAAAAGCTCTATTTTTTTAGTTCCAGTAGTCAAAATTTGATGTATACATCATTCTCTATTCAAATCTATATATTTTTTCTCATTTGGAGGCCTCCACAAAAAGTGTAGTGTGGCCCACGATGCGCTTTTTGCAAGCTGATTGTGCAAAAAGTCTGTGAAATTTTACAAAAATGCCCAAAAACTTCAAAAATTGCCCAAAAATGTTCAAACCTAGTCGATAAAGTTCTAATGAGGTGTCTCAAGCAACCAATGAGGCATCAACAAGTAACTCAATTTTGTCCTTCTCTTTTTTCTTGAGTAGGGTTTCCTTGAGTTTATCCTTCAATTGCTTGATCCTGATGTTGCAAATCTTGTTTCTAGTGTTGTATTTTTCTGCCATGTGTCTGAGCATCTGATTATCCTTCTTGGCCTTATGCAGGAGCTTCTCAAGGTGGATGTTCACTCTGTCAAGCCACACTTCTATGTCATCATTGATCTCTTTTTCAATTCTTTCCTCAAAACTAAGTTTTTTTGCCTCATGTTTCTCCTACTCTAATGCTCTCTTAAGACCTCTTGTTTTTGGCCTTTTCTTGGTGGTTTGAGTCTCAACATGATCAGAATCATCATATTTCATCACTCCTTTGCCTCTTGTCTTTTAGCAACTCTAATTCCAAGAGTACTTGTTTGTCTCTCAGTTGCTTTTTGTCTTGTTCAAGGAAGGAGATGACAATTTTTGCTCAAGAAAAATTGTACTGCATCTCTCTAATTGTGGCATATTTCTCTTTGATGATCATATGTGAGGCTTCATGATCATCTTTTACATCCAAGTCCACCAGGTCAAACTCTCTTTTTTCCTCATGAAGGTCTTCCTCCTCTTTAACAACTGCCTCTTCCTACTTTTGATTTCCTTATTTTGCTAATGAAGAAGGCAAGGCCCCTTCCACAATTTGTGGAGAAAACACTTTCCTAGGTCCCCTCTGGTAGGTTTTGACCTCTTTTACATATTTGGTTTTCTTCACTGTGGCCCTGCTAGATAACCTAGTTTTCTTGTGTGAAACTAATGCTGATTTGGTGTTGTGGTGAAGACATCTGCCTCAATGAAAGTCTCCCATGCAATGTTAAGTTGATTGAGGTCATGAAGGACAATTATTTTTAATCAATGAATAATGGAAGAGACTATTCATTTGAATCTCATACTCTTTGTTTTGCACTATGAAGGCCACGTTATCAATGCTTCTATACAAGTAATAGGGAAGGTTGAGCAATTTCACCCTAGTGAAATGCATGAGCAACCTGATGTGATAGTTGTCAACCTGAAGAATCTACCCTCACAAGTGAAGTATTTCATCATAACTTTCATCATGGGGGAAAACCTATTCAAGAACTGACCAAAAGGAAAGATCTTTTTGATGTTATCTTTATAAGGTGCCTTGAGGTAAGGTTCATACAGTTGGGCATCCAAATCCTTAGTCTTGAACCATTTTTCACCGACATTGGGTATCCCTGTTGCTGCTGCAATGATGTCAGTGGAAATGGTGAAATTCACCCCTGCAATAGTCACTTGGTATTTTTGGAGGTTGCTGATGAAAACCCTGGTCAAAGTAGGATGGCTTTGCACTCTTTGTACCATCTCACAAAATTTAAAGCAACCTACATGCTGGAAACATTTGACAGCTAAGGGTGATGCCATTAATTCCCCAGTGTCTGATGGCTCTAATATCATAATTATCCCTCCTTTGTTATACGTTTTCTTCTCTTCTTCTGTGGTATTTATTTCCTCCTCCATGGTGTTTCTCTCCTCCTCCATTATGTTCAGTTTTGTCTTGAAACCCTAGGGAAGAAGGGGAAGGGAAAGGGAGTAAGATTTTAGGGTTAGGGGGTTGGGATGAGTGAGGGAAAATTTGGGGAAATGCGTAAAGGGGTTGGGGAGCTTAGGGAAGTGATGGGCGGCTGAAATGTTAAGGGAAATAGGGTAGGAAATTTCTATTACAGGGAGGTATCTAGCTGCCTAGGAAAGCACAACTTAGGGGTAGGGCTTTAGGGAATAAAGCTTGGGAATTGGAAATGAGGGGATATAAGGGTAGTGGGAGTAATTTAGAGTGTAGGGAAGGTAAATGGGTCCAGGGGAAATCAATTGGAACTTGTAAACTATGAAACTAGGGTTTTATTTCTTAAAACATGTCATGGAGGAAAATGAGGGTTTGCACCATAAACTTAAGACCACAAGCTGGAAAGAAGGGCTATAGAGGCTAGACTTACTTTTAAAGATGTAGAAACCCTGATTTGTAGCTGAGATCCCTTGGAGAGAATATTTGGAGATCATGACTCTCCTCCACAAACAGCGCAGCCAATCCCTCTGAAAAGCACAGCATCCCTCCTGCAAAAAGTGCAACGCCTTTGGAAAAAGTGCAACGAAAGTGCCAGAACTTGGCTTTCTGAAGAAAAAAATCAATTTTTTGCTTGGGGAACTTGGAGAGCTCGATGCTTGAGGATGAAAATGAATGAATTTTTGGTATTTTAGGGCCTTTATACTTCGAAAATTTCACTAAAAAAACTGAGACCCACATTTCCTTTCTTGAAATTAACTTTACATCGATTATTTACCTTTAACTTCTAAATTTGATCTTTGAACTTCATCTTTTTATGGTTTAGGAACACTGATTGAATCTTTTGGAACTTTTCTCTTTTTGTGTATGGAAATTTGCGTATGCAGCTCCTTGGAACTCTGAGAACTTATTACAAATTAGGAACATAAAATCACATCTTGCTCTTAAATCAAATTTATAGGTCAAACTTACAGATGAAATTTATTTATTGGCACTCCTTCACTTGTTGGGCTTTATGCATGAGATGGTGATTTGATGACCTTGGAAACCCTAAGACCTAATGGAGACTCTAACTGAATGAAACCATGATGAAAATGACTAAAATGATGATGAAAACTCATGACTAATGGTACACTTAGCAAAGTGGTGAAATGAGCCAGTAAGTTATAAAATTTTAAAAAGAGTGAGATCAGACCTAAATCTGCATCCAGTGACCAAATTTTTCCATGATGACCTAATGGAATGACAAAAATTTCAAAATGGGACCCTAACATGACATGAAAAGATTTTATTTGATCACTGGTGGAAGGATGCAAAAACTGACACTAACACCTTGGTCATGTAATCAGATGTAAATCAGGTTGGAAAACCTCCATTGTTTGATGGAACAAATTATGTGTCATGGAGAAAATAATGATTTTTTTATAGCTCTTGGTTGTGAAGTATGGGATTCAATTGTTATTGGAGACACAACTATAGATTATTCAAAAGAATACAATATAAAATAAATGGAAGAAACCTTGAGTGATCTATCAGATTATATAAAAATTAAGGTGAGTCAATGCTCTTCAGCTAAAATACTTTGAGAAAAATGGAAAAAAATCTCTGAAGTATTTAGGTTTGTTCCTGCTAAATCAAAAATAGAACATGTGGAACAAGAGCACAAGGATGGTCATGAATCAAATGCAGTAGATAAAGGCACCAAAAACATTAAATACAATGAAGATGAAAAAAAACATTGAGGAGAATGTTGAAGTAAACCTTGAAGCAGAACTAATGGTTGCTCTAAAATAAATAGATAGATTGAGAAAATAAAATAAATAGCTTTAAGAAAAGAATTAACACCTTGACCATACAAAGGAATAGTTGTTCTCCTAAGGCTCCAAGAATAAGAAACATTTAAGGAATTTAGAAAGCTTGAAGAAAAATTACATCAACAAGAAAGAAGACATGAAGAAGAAGTCAACTCCCTAAAAGTTCAACTAGAATAAGAAAAGAGAACAAAAGAGGTGATGAAGATCTAGCTAATGAAGAAAGAAGAATATTGTGAGAGGCTTCAAGAAGAGATCGTTTCCTTGAGGAATAAAGTTGACAACCTACACAAGAATCTAAATAGAACAAAAGTATTAGATAATATCCCCAGATGACAAAGGTAACCATTTTACAAATCAGTATTGAATAAACAGGTGAGATTTCATGCAAAGATGATGAAATCCCTAAATCACCTAAAAGAAAAACCAAGGTCAAACCTAAGAGCCATATCCTTTAGAGCTCTAGTCCTAGTAAAGGAAATCAAGATAAATTTGGAAGAACCACTTCACTAAGAAGATATGTTGATGATTTCAAGGGTTTAATACACAATGAAAGCAACTTTAAGGATTAGCAAAGGGATAAGCCTCCTCCAATAAAGAGAAAATTCAAAATATTGTCAGGAGAATGTTATTCATCTAGGTACATAAGGAGTTTCTTTTGTTATTGTTATTCTTGCAATAATTTTGGTTATAAAGCTAGAGATTGTAAAGCATACTACATGGATGATTGGAAAGGTTATCATCAAAACCCTAGAAGGAATATTGCAAGAGGAATAATCCCCAATGGCTATTATAGTTCACTTGCTCTACTATTCAGGTTTAATGTAGAATGTTATCAATGTCACAATTTTGGACATATGGCACAAGATTGCAGAATTTGTATGAAGTGGGCTCCTAAGCAAATCAAAGATAAAAAAAATTATCTAAAAATACTACAAAGGTTTGGAGAATAAAACAAGAAAAATTCCCCTTGGTCTCTATACATATAAAAGATAAATATAAATTTGAAGATACCATGACATACAAAGAACAAAAACAAAGATCCTTGGCTCAAGCCAATGAGGAAAAAGGTGAAGGAAATAGATCACTTGTAGCTGAAGAACATGAAGCAACCTTGGTACATTAGGTAGGTACACAACATACGTGGTCATATATTCATCAGTGCAAAGGATTTACTCTAGTGAACAAATAAGTTTGTGATCAAGAAGGTGTTGCTCCTATGTCATTATCTGATACAATTATGGAAATCAAAGGACGACGAGAGAATGAAACCAAAATTAGGTGTTTCTCTACAATATGATTCAGATATCTGTATGTGATGTGGGCCTTGCCACCTAGAAATAGACCTCATAGGGCATAATTGGATTTTGTATCATGTGTTTCATAGGCTTCTCCCATGAAATATTGATACATTGAAAAAAAATAATTATAAGTGGACAGAAAAGTTGTCTTTAAAATGTTATTGTTTTTTAGTTGTTTTGTGTTGTAGATCCAAGGAAGTAAGAATGCAAGTAGTCGGTGAGATTGTGAGGGAACTTTCAAAAGATGAAAATTCTAAAAAAATAAGTTCAAATCATGTGAGCTTTCCTAAGAGGAACCTAATTTCTTTTGTTAATCTAGTGACTTCACTTCTTTCCAAAACATTTCCCTGGAAACATGGCAACACCAGGATACTTTCATAATATGGAAAAAAAAAATTGATGTTGGGATTGTTCAAGATCTAATAAGTACACTTCAAGTGATTGACTTGGATCATTTAGAAGTCCCAAACTTGTAAATATTATATTGATGTCTTTGGAGGTTTTAACAAGAGTCGCTAACTCTGGACAACATCTTATAAGACTAAAGGTAGCAATAAACAAAATTCTCTAGTTGCATTTGAAAATACACAAGATGAAACAATATTTCCATATAATGGTAAAGAATCGCAACTAGGGTGTGGTAAAAATATAGAGAGGTCAAAGCAATAGGTGAATTTTTTTAGCACAAAATGAATGACATAATATAGAGGTTACATCTAAGACGACAAGGGATCAAGAATAAAATCAGAATGGGAGCATGGAACATGATGTGGCTACAACAATGGATAGAAATGTAGAGGCTCACCTTGTGGTAGAACATGGATTGGAGTTCATGCATGCGATTGCAGAAACTGCCATTATGCATGGTTCAAATGTTGTTGAAATGACTTTCCAAGTTGAGCGCGGGGAATAGGATGGTACTGTTGCATACGATGAAGAAGGTGATAGGGGTGATAATGTTGAGGACAATGTAAAAAAGGTTAATAAAGATGATGATGGTGATGAGGAGGATGGAGGAGATACATCAATGTTAGTTTTATTTTAACTCTATAGTATCATGTTCAATAATGCCAGCAAGGTTTCCTACCTTGGATTCCCCATGAAACTTAAAATGTGTATTAATGGGGTAGGAAATAGACTCACCATAAAATTAATTAATCCCATATCCATTGATTCCTCACCTCTTCTAGGATTTTGTTTCGTGTTGTCATCACAAATGCCATGGTGTTTTTCATGGAGATCCATAGTAAAATTATGCACATCTCCTTCAAATTTAGACTTGTGCTAAGAACATCCCCTGATGATGGCTTTTGTATTATCAATTACAACATAAAAAATATTTGTGATGTCCTACTCACATTATTATTACGAGAGTACAACTGGACCGACATCTTCAAACTTCTCTTCTTATCTTAGCATATCATTGTCTTGAATGAGGTCATGAGAATCTCTTTCCACCAGTGCTTCATATGATGCCATGGGAGATTCTTCTCTTATGATTGGATTTGATAGCACAAAACATGCCCTTTTTTTTTTGCATCATTGTTATCAATTATCAACAAGTGGGTTCTTCATTGGACTGGCTCATAAATCATTTTTTTTCAAGATGTACCAACCATGATGTGCTCTCTTTCAACAAAATTTAAAATACATTCTAACAGGCATCTCAGGGGGAGTAGTCCAATGGCAGAAAATATAGGGGGATCACATGTGAAGATGTATTCAAGTCAGTATCAAATGAAGCACCCCATTTGTCATTGATGCCAAATGGGTAATAAAGAAGTACATCAAAACAAGCCGTCAATTGAGAGGGAGTTGTAGCATCATTTTTCACAAGATGTTTTACTCGAGTTATTTCCCTCAATGAAAAAGGGGGAAATTGTTGAAATTTTGTCATTGATGGTAAAGAAAAGGGAAAATTTATGAAGAACAAACCAAGGATTTATTGTGTTAATACATTGTGTCGACCATCTCTCAGTAATTTTCTTCAAATTCTCATTATATGTACAATAATGAGCAGAAATAAAAATTCTTTTCATGATACCATAGAAGGGTTTGGAATATTAACCTAGTGAGAGGATATTGGCCTCATTACATTCCTAATCATTACATAAAAAATAATACAACGATTATGTGATTATAAGATTGAGATGCTTTGAATTGTATACAAGCTACAATTGGCACTTGTAGTGCATTCGTGCAATATTTTAATGTAATTAACATAATTGAGATGAGCAGATTAAATGGATACTTTCTAAAACTAGAAGTAGTGGTTTTGAACACAAGAGGATATGGTTGGAGATTATTTCTATTTCTCAAATTGGAAGCTACAAGTCAAGCATTTTCATAGGAGCATTTAATGGTATAATGTTTTTGAATATAACACTACAAGTCGACTCTCTAATGGCCCTGGTGAAGCAGCCACTATTGGTGATTCCCGAGGGTGTGTGAGATGTCTCAACCCTCATGAGCGGGTGGCCCTGCAGGTAGCCCCCCACATGCCCAGATGACTTCTTCATTTCATCCCTTGATGCAGCTCCTTCCATTTGATGATATCGGCATCAGCCGCTTGCAGCGCCTCTTCGATTTGCATGTATCAGTCAGATTTTGCGAGCCATTCCTCGTGTGTAGGGGGCATTTGGGTTGTATTTGTATCTCATGTACTAAAATATTATGGTATAATTCCTTACTGTTATTCCAGGCACAGCATGTATGTGGGATTCATCATTCTATTTTTCTGGCTCGCATTTATGCCAGCATGTACTTTATGGTCCGGTTCCTTGTTTACTGGACATCCTATTCTTTTGTAATTTATCTCGGTGGGTATAGGTATGCCTCCCCCGCTGCCTTTAGCACAGGTACCACTTCATAAAGTAGAGACTTGTTGCACCTGTAAGTCTCATCTCCTCAGGGTCTAGTCCTTTAGCACATTAGACTACCTTACATTTCTCTCTCTGACTTCCCTCTTGATGTCTAGTGATTGATTTCTTACAACGTACTTCGGTCATACGATTTGCTCCTAACACTCGTACGTTGTGGGGCAATCTGTTACACCATTTTTTGGTCATCTAACCTATTATCATTAGATGAACCCAAGTACACCATGTAAGACCAATTTTACCCTAAGTAAAATTGCTTTCACTATGTGAAATAAATTAGTAAAACACCTTTATTAAGTTGTTTATGGTCTAAACAGGAAACCCCAAAAGGAAATAATAAAAAAATCTATAGTTGTTTATATTTCCTGGTCATATTTAACCCAAAACAAGGAAATCAATTAAATAAATCCTTATTTATTTGATTATTTCCTAGGAATAAGTTATTTAAATCCTATTTAAATAATATTCCTAGTTAAATTTGACTAAATAATTTATAAATAATTAAATAAATAATTATTTATTTAATTATATTCCCACCATTTCCTTAAAATAATCATTTATTTATTTATTATTTATAAATAAAGGAATTGACCCAAGTCAAAAATCCTTTTCCCTCCAACAAATATAATAAAATATTCCTAAAAGGTGGTTCTAGAATTTGATTAGTAATATTTTATTCATGCACCAAGTTCTAGACCGCCCTAATATTTTGTTATAAATAGAAGGGTTTTCCCATTCATTAGTCACCTTTCATTGCATTAGATCACTCTGGATCTATACTTGGTCACATTCTCCATTTTTGCCTTGTGAGCTCCCTTTGAGTTCTATGTTTGTCTGGGTTTTCTACACCAACAGGAGAGAGAAATTTTAGATCTGAAATGCTGAGGACTTTCAAGAACCCATCCCATTAAGGAGAATCGGAAACACCTTTTTTGTTTTCCTCTCAGGTGCCCCCTTTTAATATAAAAAAATATTTCAAATACATTGTTCTTGTCTTGTCTATTGGATACATGGAGTGACATTTTATTTCTACTGCTTAATGTCTTTTATGTTTAGATCTAGATTTGTGCAGCATTATTTGGATCAAGTAACTGCAGATTTAAAGATATTGGCAACCATAATTGATGTTAGGGCTATTTTTTATGCGTAGCTAAAGTGGTCTTTTACGACGAAAGATTCATACTAACAATTGGCGACTCCACACGGGTTTTCTTTTGCAACCGTTGTCGTTTTATATATTCCTGCATATCCAGCTATTTCAGACCCTAGGGTTTCTCTTCAATTCTCTGCTTTTCCTATTTTTCTAGTGCTTTTCACCCCTAAAACCCTCAAACATTAAAATTTTTAACTTCCGTGTGTTTCTGGCCCTATTGCGCAGGTGACAGACATCAGCCCTAGCTGAGACGACAACTTTTTCTGAAATCTGCAGCCGAGAGACTCGGATCTACAGGTCGCACTTATTGGCCCAAAAACTGTGACCTGGACTGGAGGGCTCTCTTTTCTACCCCAAAACTATGACCTAGACTGAAAACAGGTTACAACCTGCGACCTGCACTTTTTTCTGCAAATTTTCCAGCAACTTTTCTGGGTTTGTCTGAAGCTTCTGTCAGGGTTTTCCAGCCTCCGTCTCTGCTCGTTTAGACTTGTTTCTAATCTGTTTCACTCAACTAAGTGGGAATATTACCCCTTAGGGCTTTAGTACCCTACACTTTTTGTGGGCGAGTTTTAGCTGTTTCAGACGTTTGAATTTTCAGAGTTTCAGCCTTCTTCTTTTCAAATCTGATACCTCTTTTTCAGATCCCTCTAGATCAGCTCTTCTCTCTTTCAAATCACCTCATTTAGTTTTGTTTGGGTTTATCTCTAGGGTCACCTCCTTGTCCCTTCTACCTTTAGCTGATCCTCTCCTTTGTAGTAGCAACCTTGCCTCTGCCTCTTTTTTGATTCTCTACACCTCTTTTCAACAGATTTCTCCTTTAGATCCTTGTCCCTCCCGACCTTAGATCTATTGGCCTCTTTTTAGCGTGCTTTGATTCGATTTTTTCCCTCTTATAGACTAGTTTTGAGAGACCCACCTTCTTGGGTTAGATTGATGCATTGTTAGCTGTTAATTTTCTGTTATTACAGTCTTTTTTACTACAGATTTATTTTCAGTTACGCAATGCACACTTTTTCTTTTACTCTCAAGATGTCTGGGTTTAAAAATTAAAATTAACGCACGCCACACACTGACCCTAAGTGAAGAAGAGTCTGGTTAACACCGTCTGTCAAAGACTTTAAAATAAATTTACACTGCACCTCTCTGCCCTTGTTTCGACATTGACCTCACTTGATTTTGCACCTCCCTACCCTTGTCAGTTTTTCTTCTTCCCGTCATCATTGAGCTTCCAAGCCGTTTGTCTCGGAGACTTCTTGGCCTTCACCCTCAGTTTCCGGTTGGTCGACTTCCTCCTTCCCGTTGTCATCAAGTAAGTCCTCCCCCAAGTCCGCACTCCGACTCTTCTTCTGATTGTTCGGGTTCTCCCCCTACTCCTGGTTCCCCCCCTGTTACGTTCACCATGTCTAGTTCAGGACCTAGTGCCAGCAGCAACCCTAGTTCTACTGCTGGGTCCCTTTCCAGTGGAACCACTATGAGCACTACATCGACTATCCCTTTGCTCCCTTATATGGCCAGTCTCATTCTCCCCGATTTCAATCAGTTGATCAATGATCCTATCTGCCACGATGTTAGTTGGCCTGCTATGCCAACTGTTGGGGTTCCCATGTTTTGGCCAGATTGGCAAGACCAAAAGATGAGACAACATCAGAACCATTTTTGGGCCCTAGGATCTAGCCCTCCTGGACCTAGAGAGGGATCTCTCCAATAAAAAAAAGAATGATATATCTTTGACAGCTCAAAATGAGATGTTAGGCTAGTTATGAAGCACAAAGGGGGGTTTAAAAGTGATTTGGTTGGCTAGTTGTTGGGTTGGTCATGAGATCATGGACTGAGAAAGTAATGGGAGCAAGGAACAAAACAACATGATGCTTCAGCCAAGAGGATAGGTCAAGAGAGTGCCATCCATTGGGCTATGGAGTCATGAAAGGTGATTACATGCAACAACTAGCCAAAGCTTTCAGAGGGCATGTCATCTAATACTAAAGGATATTTTTAGATTAGATGGTGGGATGGAACATTAAGGATTGAAAATGAGAGAAGGATAACAACCCAATTTTCTGTCTATAGATCAGGTCAGAGGTCATTTAACTCCAGACCTGCTTAGACATACTCATGGGCAACTCTCAAAGGAGGGACAAAGGGGCAGCTTATAGATCAGACCAAAGGTCATTTAACTCCAGGTTAGCTTTAGCATGCTCCAAGGGAAAACAGAGATAAGTTTAACAAAGAGATTTTAGAAAGGCTAGCTGGTCGCACAAGGATCCTAGTGGACAGGGCTAACTCTAATCCCTAGTGTTCCAAAATCTTCCAGCTTAAACCAAACAAGAACAACTAAAGACAGATTCCACTTAACTCATACATCAGCTAGCAGCATAAGGAACTTCTACACTAGTTAAATTAACTGAGATCAGCCCTTAGATAATTACATTAATCAGAACAACATTTAAGGCAAGGAGAGCAGAGACATAGGGTACCTAACAAGGGTAAATCCTATGCCATATTTCTGATGCAAGCCAGCAGAAAGAGAAACAGCATGAAAGTATGATAAACAGAGTTAGAAAAACATCACCGATAGTAATAGACCATGATCCTGTGAAATGTGCTTTGATTAATTGATGCAAAAATAGTCACATACACTGAGCTCAATAGCTGTTACAATCCAAACTTCTCCTCCCAGCCTACTACATAACAACTACTCTGCTAATCCCTCCCAATACTGTTCTAACAGTCGAAATGAATCCCTCTAACAGCAACGGCAGTAGCCGAACAACAACCACCCAACAACAACCTTTACAATGAGTTTCTTCCTGAAATTATAGCTCCGGAGGAGCAGAGGAGGTAGGTGAAGAACTAAATGAAGTATTAAACTTCTGAAAAAAAAGAGGGTCGAAACCCATTCTGTATAAATTCTGGGCATTCAATTCCTGGCGTTCTTTGGGTGAACGAATGATCTTCTTTAGTCTTCAGACTACTCTGATATAACTCTGATGTACTCTGACTGCAGTACTGTGTGGCGCTATTGGTGAATAAACAAATATAAATGAATGATAAAGAATTTTTCCATACTGATGAAATAAATGATCTAATAGTACTGGGGTTGTTTCAAGGTAGAAAATCTCTCCAGAACACGGCATAGATTGAACACTGCATGGGCGTTCTGTCCTTTATGGAGAAAAAACATTCTGCTACTGTAGAAACTCCTGATATACATTGATTTCTGCTTGCTCTACTCTCCGTGTGATTCATGATGTCGCTATCCTGGTGTTTTTCCTCTAAACTGCTGCATTAAGGCCCAAAACTTCAATACTGAACGCTGAAATCCTTGATCATAAGCTGGTTTTTCTCCACTGCTCCATAAATGTCTTGATCTACAAAATCTGGGCTTTAATGGCATCGGATAGGTTCTTCTTTGCGGAGATTGAATTGTCCTTGGATAATATTTATGCCGCCGCTACCTTTCCGGACACCTCCCTGTAGTACCAGCTTCCAAATTCAACCTTCTCTTCTCAACGCATCATTTACAATTATTTTTATGAATCATGGCGGTTATTTACTGTTGATAACCCTACAAAATACGAAAACTGGTTAAGAAAACATACATGGGGGTGGCGGACACAATGGAGATGATGAGAATGGCCATGCAAGATGAACGGATGACGGAATTGTGTAGGTTGATGGCAGAAAACACAGCGAAACGATGAAATATGGTCTGGAGAACGTGAGCGTAGCGGAGCGGGTTTTTTAAATAAAACCTACGAAAAAGACCTTTGAATGGATATAAAGAGGAAAGGGTAAAAAACGACAAATTTACGTCGAAAGGTTGATGTGGCAGATGTACGGCGGATACATGATGGTACACGTGGAATGAAGACGCGGTGGGACCGGGCAACGGCAGACATGCAATGGCGGGGGCAATCAAATGCAAATCGTCTGATCTCAGGAGGGGATTAACGGTGAAAAACTACCGAGGGTGATTGAATGTGGACCGTCGATCTGCAGATCAGATCGACAGTGGAGATTAACTGGATGGCGCGTCGTACCCTGAGTTATCGCGTGTCCATCTGAGTTAACTATCGTACATCTTCGCCGAGCAATAGCCGTTGGATGGCTCGCCCCAGATCGGACAGTCCACGGAAATATCACTGGGCATCCACATCCGAACAATAATGCACGATGGACGGCGGTTAACGCGTGAGGACGATGGTTTTGAAAAAGGTACAGGGGATGTGTGTCACGCGATGTATGGAATCGTTGGCTGATCGGTAAATACCACCTACCCCCGAAAGGCAGTGCAATGGAAACTAGATGGTTTTTGAACAGTGAAAGCGGGCGGGGACCACTGGGACGGGCGGATTCCACACCGTTGGATCTGTACAGATCAACGGTTGAAAATGCGCCTGATATGGATGAACTGTGGACTGTTGATCTGGCGAATTAACGAACGGCGGAGATGTGACTACGGGCGGTGAATGGGTTGCACGGTGAAAGCTGCAGGGGTGGCGATCGCCATCCATTCTGTGAAGATCAACGGCGCGGAACACAGCGAAGGACTTTAACAACAAAACAATCGCATCGGAGTTTCTTAGTGATTACAAAGGAATTTTAATGTGCCGCTCTGTTTCTCTGATGCGATTAGCGCCTAAGGCTTAAGCGCTCGGTCCTGGGCTACGGGTGTATGGGGAAGTGGTTGAAAGGGGCTGGCAAGAAAGGGACTAAGCCCTTATTATGAAGAAAATATGGTTTTGGCTCGTTTTTAAAGCATTTTAAGGCCAGCCAAGGGCAACGATAGGGGAATAAGGGGGATTTTGGGAAGTTTTAGGAGAATAAGGGGGACTTTAGGGGAACAAAGGGAACTTTGACAAGAGGAAAAAGGGGTAAAGTGGGACATTCTGCAGAGGTACAAGGGGCACATGGAGCCCTTTAGGAGCAAAATTTTTGCAATCATAGAGGCTTTAAAATGGGAATCAGCAGAGGGGATTTCATTCATAGGGCAAAGGCACAAGAGACTTCAAGGATGATGTGTCTCAGAGGAGATGCATTCATTGAAGGCTCAGAAACAATTTAGCCCCTTACTTTGCTTGTCAAAAAATTTATAGGGGGCTGACACCAACCAAGCTCCCCTCCGACATTCCCAAGTTCGAAGGCCTTTCTAGTGAAGATCCCTCCAACCATATCCGATCTTTCCATGTGTGGTGTTCATCCAATTCCATCACTGATGACTCCATCCGTCTTAGATTGTTCCAACGCACGCTTACTGGCGAAGCTTCCAAATGGTATGTTGATCAGGCCGCCTCTTCCCATACCACCTTTGCGACCATTTCCCAAGCCTTTTTATCTTATTTCCAGCTCCCTCTTCGATACGACACTGGTACCGAGCTCTTAACTTCTTTCCGTCAATCCTCTTCGACCTGCCTTTCCGCTCATGTCCAGGAATGACGGAGAAGAAGGAGCTTATGTCGAGCCCCCGCCATTGAAGATCAGGTTTATATGGACTGGTTCCTTCACTCTCTCTTACCTCCCATCAGCAAAGATGTCGCATCCCAATTCCCTCAAACCGAAGAAGCCGCCCTCCAAACAGCCTTGAAATATGACCTTATCTATGCTCAATCTGGTTATGTTTATACCGTCCTTCCTGACCTCCCCAAGCCCGGTGGTGCTAACGCCCCGAGGGCATCTCACTCTGCCGATGGTATCTGTTGTAGACAATTTTTTCACTCCTAGAGATAGCCTAGAGTTGCTATAGACCAGTGCCTAGGACATCTTAGCATAGCAAGGAGCTCATAATATATCTTGGGTTGTCAATCCAAAAGCTCTCTTACTATCTCTTGTAAAACAAGGAAATTAGTTTATATGGAACCAAACTCTCTCAGAAGCTGATACAAAGATAAGAATAATGTAGGAACAGCATGCAAAACTCCAATACAAAAGCATCAGACAGTTAAGAGACAGCTTACTGCAAAGAGGGCCAGTTCAAATAGTATGCCACAGAAATCAAATATCAGAAAGTGGATGCAGTGAGGAAAACATGAAGGAGATACTAGTTAACATGAAGCTGATACCCAGATACACAACAGAACCACATATGGGCTTATCCAACTAAGAATCCATACATGATAATGGCGTTTTAAAAGCACCCTCCTCAAGTAACTAATATAGCAGAAAATATGAATGACATGAACATGGAACAGTATATCATGACTAGGCCTATTTAAAGCGCTTGACTAATCCAAGTATGGGCACCAACTAGGATGAATCCTTACTTAAGATCAGTGAGCCACTCGCATTCTAGAACATGATACAAGAAGATAAATGCAATGAAATGAGATATTATGTTAACACATAAGAAAAGATTACATACTGTGGGATACCAAAGACCAGAATCCTCATTACAGATATAACTCCTCCTCACTGAGACCCTACGGGCTCTGAGCCTTTACACAAAAGCTTTACAAGATGTATACAAGAACTTCTCACTGCACAGTTTGCTAATAGAAATCTGGAATCCCCACAATTTTTTTCTTCTGGAGTTTTATAGGAGAGGTAGAAAACTCTAGAGAACCAGGTAGGTGATGCACATTTAATGATTTGATTTGAAACAAAGTGGCGGAAACATTCGCACCCATATTGTTAAATGACTAGGTGGTATTATCTTATACTTTGAGATCTGCCTGCTGAAATAAATGCACTGGAACAAATCTTTTCAGGAACGCAGCATAGGGGTAAATCTTCACGAACATTCTGTACTTTCCTAAATAAAACTCGGCCGAAGTAACACCTTGAGAGTATTGCTTCATGTACATTATACTCTCTGCCTCTAAATGCCTGAATTTGAATTTGAAACCTTTCATGTCGAACATTGAATTCATTGCTCCTTCATTAACATTTTGCTGCTGCTACATTAATGTTTTCATCCGTAAAATCTTGGTTTGGAATGGCTCTGGAGATTTGGATAGATTTTGAACCTTGCTGTTTTAATGAGTGTCATGTCACGGCAGCTCCCCGGGGCTTCCCTTCATAAATTTTGTCTTTGACAAAATTATCTTTGGAAGAGGCCTCGGCTTTTGTAATGGAGGCGGTAATTAATGGCAATTTTCTTCCTCTCGCACCCTGCAAAATACACAAACCTTGTTAAGAAAACAGATGCGCAGGAGAGTGGATGTGGTGGAGGTGACTTAGGTGACAAGGCGGTGTGATAAGATGACGGAAGCATGAAGGACAGCAGTGAAAAACACAGGGGAGTGACGATGAATTGGCTGGGTGGAGGTTGATAACGTGAACACTGAAACATGAAATATGAACGGAATGTATAAATGGTAGAGGAGGAATGTATTTGACACGTGGAGCGGTGATGTGGAGGAGTGGAATAGTGAAAAGCGGCAGAAGAAATGATATTAGTGTAAAGGCCCAAAGGTTTTCACTTAGGTGAATCACAAAAGGAAACGGGGAAAAACGATGGAGCGGAGCCGTGGATGTGGGACCTGGTCACAGCGGAGGGTGATTCATTAAGGATTAATGAAAAATTCAAAGTTTTGACTATACACGAAAATACAAAGCAATACGATGAATTGCAATGGAACGCGGTGGCAACGATCGTACGAGGTGGGGCCCGGGAAGCACATCGCAAAATCCCGAAAGTATAAAATGCGATGGCGGAAAGTGGCACTAAACAGAAAAGAGTGCTCGCGATATTGCGATGGGTAAATGCGATGGGGGGAAAGACTGTATGGTGGGCCCAAGCTGGATCGCAAAATCGCAAATAGAGAAAGTGCGATGGGAGAAAATGCGACCGGCGAAAAGTGCGATGAGGAAAAATGCGATGCCGCGATCAGACGATCGCATCGCAAATATTTGCGATGGATCTAACGAGCATAACACACGAAAATGCGATCTGCGATGGATGCGATTTGCGATAAACGCTCTAAGGGGCAGCGCTTGGTTACATGGATGAAAGGAGGTGCGAGGCTAGTGGAGAAAGGGGCTAGGCCCAATATATTTTTAATCGCGGATTTTAACCTTTGTACTATGTATTTTCTGGGCAGGCAGGATAACGATAGACAGTATATGGAGGTCTAAGGCCACGACGGGGGTTTTAAGAGGATTCAAAAATGATAGCAGGCCAAGAATTTGTATGTATGGGCTGACATGTACAACATCGGCTCCATCTGGGGACGGCATGTTCATCCTTGGACATGTCGAGAACACGTAGATCTCAGACCATTCTGTATGCACATTCTGTTCTTCAATCCCCCTGCGTTTCTTCTGATAATTTGTCAGCCCTCGTCCCTTATTAAAAAAAAAACTGAATCAAAACTTAAATCTATACAATATGTTACAACAGGGGTTCCCAGTCTGGATCAGTATTGAAAGTAGGGCTTGAGGAACTGGCCATTGACAGTGTTGTCAAGCAGATCACCCTGCAAATTTTCTAACACGAATGTGTTATTCCCCATTTGTCCTGCAACTTTAAATGGACCGAACCATAGTGGATCAAATTTGCCATGTTTTCCCTTTTCGGCCCTTCTGACATCCCATCTGAGAACCAGGTCTCCAATCTGAAATTTTCTATCTTTTGTATGGCGATCAAAAACATTTTTCATTTTCTCTTGATATTCTTCCAACCTCTGATTCACCTGGTCTCGTGTTTCCTCTAATTCTACCAGTTGATTAATTCTTCTAACCATATCATCTAGTTCTTCTTGACTTTCCTGCATGAAACGTGCCACTGGCAAAGCCAATTGCACAGGAAACAAAGTTGCTCGCCCATACACCAATTCATAGGGAGATTTCCCTGTTGCTCTCTTTCTAGTTATTTTGTTTGCCCACATAGCAAACTTTAATTGGGAATCCCAATTTTTCTGATTCTCATTTATGGTTTTCTTCAAGGCCCTCACCAGAGTTTTGTTGGAAGATTCTGCCAAGCCATTCCCCTGTGGATAGTAAGCTGTGGAGTGATTTAATGCAATATTATACTGCTGGCAGAAATTTACAAATTTATTGGACTTGAAGGCCTATGCATTATCAGTTACAATTCTAGCTGGACAGCCAAACCTGGATATGATGTTCTCTTCCATGAATTTGATGATTACAGCATCTGTAGAATTTCTCGTAGGTATGGCTTCCACCCATTTTGTAAAGTAATCTGTAGCTGTTAATATCCATTTGTGTTGGCCACTTGAAGGGGGATGTATTTCCCCAATAAAATCTAATCCCCATTGCTGGAATGGTTCATTTACATGAACTGGAATTAGGGGCAGAGCAGGCAGCTTTTGTCTCTCAACAAATTTTTGACACTTATCACATGCTCTAACCCAATTAAAAACATCTCCAAATAATTTTGGCCAATGGAAACCAGCCTTCAGAACTTTATGAGTTGTAGCTCTCCAGCTGTAATGTCCTCCACAGATTCCTTCATGAAATTCTATCATTATATTTTCTACTTCATCCTCTGTGAGGCACAATAATAGTATGCCTGAAGGATCTCTCCAATATAACTGACCATTGGCAACTATATACTTCTGTGATTTCATTCTTACAGCTCTGTATTTTATCTTATCACAACTTGGAGGACAGCTGAGTGTTAAAAGATATTCAACTATTTCTTTGTACCAAGGACTAGTGAGATATTTTATGTGTATCTTTTGAGTGGCCATCTCTAGTCCATGCTGCTCTTCTCCTTTCTCAGGCTCTTCATTTTCTATCATGGAAAATTTTATACCTAAAGCCTGATGATTTGATTCAAACAAAATTTTGGCTAGCCCCTGGCCTTTAACTAGCTTAGTATGCCTTATGTCTAGATCATATTCCTGTATTTTTGCAATCCATCTTCCTCTTTTGCCTTCACTATCTCCTTGAACGAGGATATCTTTGACAGCTACTGTAGGGACATAGGCAGTGATGTGAGACTGCAAAACATACATTCTAAAAGCCTTGAGGGATTTCACTAGGGCATATGCCTGCTTCTCCAATATATCGTATTTCAATTCTGCATCATGTAATACCTGACTGAAAAAGGCTATGGGCTGCTCATATCCATCTTCATTTTTCTGTAATAAGACTCCTGCTACTGTATGGGGTGAAGCAAATGAAAATATTATAAATGGCTTTGTATAATCTGGCCCAGCTAGCACAGGAGCTTCAGCAAATGCCTGTTTTATCCTTGTAAATGCATCTCTAGATTCCTGAGACCATTTTACTTCGTTATTATTTTTCAACATATCAGTTATATGCCTAACTATCTCAGCATAGTTAGGAATAAACCTTCTCAGAAAATTGATTCGGCCTAGAAACACCTGCACTTCCTTCTTATTCCTGGGTAAAGGAATACTGTTTATAACTTCAACTCTCTTAGGGTCTATTTTCACACCATCTTTAGTTACAATGTGCCCTAAGAGTTTTCCCTCATCTAATGCAAATAAATATTTTTGAGGATTGAGGGAGAGACCATACCTTATGCATTTTTCAAAGGTTCTCTGCAAGTGCTGAATGTGTTCAGTATCATCCTTTGAAAATACCGTGATATCATCCAGATATACCACCAGAAACTTGTCCTGCTCTCTGACAAAGGCTATGTCCATTGCCCTCTGAAAAGTAGCTCCTGCATTAATTAATCCAAATGGCATCCTGGCATACATAAATGTTCCCCATGGTGTTGTAAATGCAGTTTTCTTTTGATCCTCTGGGAACACAGCTACCTGATTATAACCAAAAAACCCATTAATCATTGACATTCTGGAGGCTCCGACCACTTTCTGCAGAATGTGATCCATCTTAGGCAATGGATAATTATCTTTTAAAGATGCTCTATTTAAGTTTCTGAAATCTACACACAACCTTATTTCTCCATTTTTCTTTAGAACGGGAACAAGGTTTGCCACCCATTTAGAGTATCTCAGTGGCACAATTATTTTGGCCTGTAGCAGCTTCTTGATTTCTTTTTCAATAGAGGGAAGTAACAGAGGATTTATCTGCCTGAGCTTCTGCTTATAAGGCTTTGCATCTTCTCTCAAAGGAATTTTATGCTACATTATATCAACATCAAAAGTTTTAAGGTCTTGATAAGACCATGCAAATACATCCTTATATAACTGAAATAATTTCAGATATTTCTCTTTATATTCTTCTGGGACCTTTTTGGAAAATTTGACAATTTTGGGCTCAGCATCAGTGCCCAGATTTAAATCTTCCACTTGTTCTTCTTCTACTGTTTCACTGTGCTGCAATGGAACATCGTTTTTATCAAACAATCTTTCTAGAGGTACCAGCCCTCTAGGTATGATATTTCCTTTCAGCTGCAGCACTTTATTGTCTGCTATTTTTTCTTTCCATTTGTTTTCTACAAAATTTTCAGCTTCCTCTTCTTCATTATCATCTATCTCCATATTGGAAAACTCACCCACTGTCTCTAGGAATCTCTTCATCTGTTCATCATCTTCAAAAACCTGCCAGTGTTTAATATTATCTGGGATTGATGGTCTGTATCGTACTTCAATTTCATACCTCAAAATAGGATTCTGTGGAGGACGAAATGTACTTGCAACCACAGCAAGAGAGTCTGCCATTCTGTTCTGCTCTCGGGGCATGAACTGTATGTTAAATGCCAAGAAGAAATTCTCCACCATGTCCCAAACTTCATTTCTATATGCTTTCAGGCGAGGATGCTTGGTTTGGCATTGATTTCTGACTTGTCTGACCACCAGCTCCGAGTCTCCCATGACTTTCAAACCTTGTATGCCCATGTTTCTGGCTGTTTGCAATCCCAATAAAAGTGCTTCATATTCAGCTACATTATTGGTAGCCTCATATTCCAATTTAAAGGACAGTGGCACCCATTTTCCTGTAGGAGAGATCAATAATACCCCAGCTCCATTGCCTTCTCTTGAATTTTCCCCATCAAAATGTAAAGTCCAGATTCTAGCTTCATAATTTTCTGAAGGCTGCTCATCCTTAATTTTGAAGGAGGATTCATGCACATAATTTTGATCTTCTTCTAGCCTAAAGAATGAAAAATCTCCTTCTTTACTATAGACTGGTGAATTTTCAGAGTTATCAGCCTTAGTAACTACCTTGACAAATTCAGTCTCTTTGTATAACCTCCTCTCCTGTCCACCAAAAACTGGGATGGTAGCATATGTTAAATCCAGCTTAATTGACCCACCAATTTTTGTACCCCAGGACCTTGACAGCAACATGCCAAAGCGGGCTGGGATATCAGCCAACACAATGTCCATGACCACACTCTTTGATGGAATTTGGGCCAAATTGACCACTAAATCTTTAATCATCCCCAAGAATTTGACTCTTTTGGAATCAAATGAATAAAGGTCTTTATATGGGCGTGTGATTTGCAGTCCTAGTTGTTCCATAACGGATAGAGGCATAAGATTATGGGAAGCCCCAGAATCTAACATACAATTGTGTAACAGCAGGTCATGAATAACTAGAGACACATAAAAAGGAGGAGTAGAAGGATCTACTTCCTCAACATGTGGGCCAAAGACTACCATGGGTCTTTCTTCTTGAAGGTTTAAACTATCATGCACAATTGATATTTCAGGAGGGAGCATAAAAGAAGTAACTTGAGACTGATATGCAGGTTGTTTTAGCAGCTCGGTCAAGGGGACTGGAATTTTAATTTTCTCAAGTTCTTTTTGCAAACTAAAAGCAGGAGGGGGCTTTTCTATTACAGCATCTTTTGACTCTTTATTTTCAGCTGAGGATTTAACTTCTTTGGACACAGACTCAACATTGGGAGGACTGACTATTTTTGAAAAAGAAGAGGCTTGGTCATTAGACTGTGAAGGCTTGTTCAGAGGACTCTTACCTTTTTCTGTAGCTTTTTGTACTGATGGTTCTCTCTGAGCAGGTTCCCCCTTTTGAAATGGCTCCTGTTCTTCATCTTGAGTCCTGGTCCTCTTCCTTGAAGATCTGAGATCATATTTTACATTGAATTGCGCTTGCATGAAATCAGCAAATTGTTTACAATAATGATCAATCTCTGCTTCTTCTTCTTCTTGCAATGGGCATTCCACTTCATCGTTGTTTGAGAACGCAAAATTTGAATCTTCTAGTTCATAAGCAGCATCTTTAGTGGAGTCATCTGCTGGACCTTCCAGGTACAAAGGATGTGGTACCTGATCTTGCTGCTCCTTTGCTTCCCTTGGCAATATTTGCAATGGTGGTCTCTTATATTGGGGATCGTATCCTCTGTTTGGAGCATTATAGAAATTCTTGGGAGCTTCATTTTTAGCCTCTAACTCAAGCTTGACCATCTTCTTAACCATCTTACTTATTTCATCCATCTTATCTGCATCCTTATCTTGATTAGAGGTGGAAACCTCTTCTTTGCCTCTCCTCCTAGTTTCCTGTTCAGCTTTTCCTTTAAATTTTCCAGTGGAGGCAAATTTTGCTTCTAATTCAAGAGCATCTAACTGAGCATCATCTAGAGTGGCAGGTTTTCTCTCCCTGAGGGAGAAACCGAAATCAGAGTCAAAGGCTGCAATGAAAACAACTTTTGCAGCGTTCTGATGAGGCTTCACATCTGCAGGGAGATTTAGATATAACTTATTAAATATCTTAATAAACTCCGACACCCCTTCATTATGTCTCTTCTTGAGTGTATTGAACTCAGTGAGACACTGTCCATGATCTTTCTTTTCTCCCCATTTCCTGAGAAAAGTATTCTCCATGTCATCCCAGGTGGTTACTGAACGGTTTCCAAGGGTCTTAAACCATTTTCTGGCTTCACCATCCAAATATTGCACAAATAATCTTAAGACCACGTCTAAATGTTCAACATTAAGGTTCCTTGCAAAGGAGCAGAAAGTCTCAATATGTCTCTGAGCATCAATTTCATTTTCACCATTGAATCTAGGCAAAATCTTCAAATAATCCTGTGGCATATCATTCAGCACTTGTGGTAAGGCCAGTGGAGCGTATTTTTTCAATAGGAAAGCAGGAAAATTAGCCATTGGAGGAGGTGGGAGTTGTGCAATAGTTTGATTTACAAATGGAGGAAGTGGAGGAGGTGGGAGAGGAGTATGTATAACAATGGGAATAAATTGCACAGAAGCCTAAGGTGTAGATGGGAATAGTTCATGGTTAACAGCAGCTACTTCTGTGACTTCTTTAACTTCTTCAACCTCAGGGGTGAGATGAGGGTTATCTTTGGTTCTAGCACTTCCCCTGGGTGGGCTATCTGAGTAATATTCAGGATTTTCCTCAGTGGAGTCGGGATTTTCCACTGGGATTTCTTGAGAAGAAGAGGATGGATGATCTTCTATATAATATTCAGGGACTTCAGCACGGGCTGATTGTCTTTCTTTCCAACTTCTTCTATGAATAATCTTCTCTGGGTCAGATACAGAGGATGTCTTTAACTTAGAGGAATCTGACCTCAAATGTGGCTTTCGAGGAGCCAGGACTACCAATAGATTTATCAAATAAAGAACAGTGGAGTCGTCAAGGTGAGAGATATACAACTCTTCAACTCTTTGTGCTCACCTGATTAGAGAGTGAATATGATTTGTCGAGGCCCAGGGAAACTGATATTCTCAAATTCGTCCCCGGCAACGGCGCCAGAAAGATGTTGTAGACAATTTTGTCACTCCTAGAGACAACCTAGAGTTGCTATAGACCAGTGCCTAAGACATCTTAGCATAGCAAGGAGCTCATAATATATCTTGGGTTGTCAATCCAAAATCTCTCTTACTATCTCTTGTAAAACAAGGAAATTAGTTTAAATGGAACCAAACTCTCTCAGAAGCTGATACAAAGATAAGAATAATGTAGGAACAGCATGCAAAACTCCAATACAAAAGCATCAGACAGTTAAGAGATAGCTTACTGCAAATAGGGCCAGTTCAAATAGTATGCCACAGAAATCAAATATCAGAAAGTGGATGCAGTGAGGAAAACATGAAGGAGATACTAGTTAACATGAGGCCGATACCCAGATACACAACAGAACCACATATGGGCTTATCCAACTAAGAATCCATACATGACAATGGCGTTTTAAAAGCACCCTCCTCAAGTAACTAATATAGCAGGAAATATGAATGACATGAACATGGAACAGTATATCATGACTAGGCCTATTTAAAGCGCTTGACTAATCCAAGTATAGGCACCAACTAGGATGAATCCTTACTTAAGATCAGTGAGCCACTCGCATTCTAGAACATGATACAAGAAGATAAATGCAATGAAATGAGATATTATATTAACACATAAGAAAAGATTACATACTGTGGGATACCAAAGACCAAAATCCTCATTACAGATATAAATCCTCCTCATTGAGACCCTACGGGCTCTGAGCCTTTACACAAAAGCTTTACAAGATGTATACAAGAACTTCTCACTGCACAGTTTGCTGATAGAAATCTGGAACCCCCACAATGTTTTTCTTCTGGAGTTTTATAGGAGAGGTAGAAAACTCTAGAGAACCAGGTAGGTGATGCACATTTAATGATTTTATTTGAAACAAAGTGGCGGAAACATTTGCACCCATACTGTTAAATTACTAGGTCGTATTATCTTGTACTTTGAGATCTGCCTGCTGAAATAAATGCACTGGAACAAATCTTTTCAGGAACGCAGCATAGGGGTAAATCTTCACGAACATTCTTTACTTTCCTGAAGAAAACTCAGCCGAAGTAACACCTTGAGAGTATTGCTTCATGTACATTATACTCTCTGCCTCTAAATGCCTGAATTTGAATTTGAAACCTTTCATGCTGGACATTGAATTCATTGCTCCTTCATTAATATTTTGCTGCTGCTGCATTAATGTTTTCATCCGTAAAATCTTGGTTTGGAATGGCTCTGGAGATTTGGATAGATTTTGAACCTTGTTGTTTTAATGAGTGTCATGTCACGGTAGCTCCCCGGGGCTTCCCTTCATAAATTTTGTCTCTGAAAAATTATCTTTGGAAGAGGCCTCGGCTTTTGTAATGGAGGCGGTAATTAATGGCGATTTTCTTCCTCCCGCACCCTGCAAAATACACAAACCTTGTTAAGAAAACAGATGCACAGGAGAGTGGATGCGGTGGAGGTGACTTAGGTGACAAGGCGGTGTGATAAGATGACGGAAGCATGAAGGACAGCAATGAAAAACACAGGGGAGCGACGATGAATTGGATGGGTGGAGGTTGATAACATGAACACTAAAACATGACATATGAACGGAATGTATAAATGGTAGAGGAGGAATGTATTTGACACGTGGAGCGGTGACGTGGAGGAGTGGAATAGTGAAAAGCGGCAGAAGAAATGATATTAGTGTAAAGGCCCAAAGGTTTTCACTTAGGTGAATCACAAAAGGAAACGGGGAAAAATGATGGAGCGGAGCCGTGGATGTGGGACCTGGTCACAGCGGAGGGTGATTCATTAAGGTTTAATGAAAAATGCAAACGTTTGACTATACATGGAAATACAAATCAATACGATGAATTGCAATGGAACGCGGTGGGAGCGATCGTACGAGGTGGGGCCCGGGAAGCGCATCGCAAAATCACGAAGGTAGAAAATGCGATGGCAGAAAGTGGCACCAAACAGAAAAGAGTGCTTGCGATATTGCGATGGGGAAATGCGACAGGGGGAAAGACTGTATCGTGGGCACAAGCTGGATTGCAAAATCGCAAATAGAGAAAGTGTGATGGGAGAAAATGCGACCGGCGGAAAGTGCGATGAGGAAAAATGCGATGGCGCGACCAGACGATCGCATCGCAAATATTTGCGACACGATCAGATCGCATCGCAAATATTTGCGATGGATCTAACGAGCATAACACATGAAAATGCGATCTGCGATGGATGAAATTTGCAATAAACGCTCTAAGGGGCAGCGCTTGGTCACAGCGCTTGGTTACATGGATGAAAGGAGGTGCGGGGCTAGTGGAGAAAGGGGCTGGGCCCAATATATTTTTAATCGCGGATTTTAACCTTTGTACTATGTATTTTCTGGGCAGGCAGGATAACGATAGACAGTATATGGAGGTCTAAGGCCACGACAGGGGTTTTAAGAGGATTCAAAAATGACAGCAGGCCAAAAATTTGTATGTATGGGCTGACATGTACAACAGTATCATTGGAACTCTTTCACATACCTCTGCTCAACCTCGTATGGGCTATGGTTTCCCTCCAGGAGGGGCCAGCACCTCTAGCACTTTTCCCCCTCCAGGTAGCATGTATCCAGGATATGGCATGCCTCCTCCTTTTTCCCACACTCCTGCTTACCTCAATGTTGCCCATCCTAACCCTTATCCTTACCCACAGCCTGGTGTCCCAGCTCCTCCAGCATTTGGACCTCTCACTCCCTTGCCTCCTTCCCCGCAGCCGCACTTACTACCCCCTCCAGGGCAAGTATTTGCGTAGCAGGGTGCAAATAATCTTCTTCCTTCTCAAAGAAAGAGGAAAGGCAATCAATCCACTTCTGGTAATCGTGGATCCAATCCTTCAAGTACTGATTCTAACACTTCCAACCAGCCACAGGGCTCTCAACCCAAGCCGGACATGCCGCTTCGCACTAAGTGTTGTGGTGTTTATGGTCATTACACTCACAATTTTCCCCTATTACCACAGATGCAGTAGATGTGGGAGTCTCAGGCCACCGTGCGGGGATAACATTCCTCCCCTACTTTCCCTCCCAATACGGCTACTTCTCAACCCGCTGTGTTTACCGATCCTTTCCCTCAACAAGGATTCGTGGCTACTCAACCACCTCATGCCCCGGTAACCACACAACCTTCCCCTTCTAGTTCCTACGATTACCAGATCCTCATGATGGCCTCTGACCAACCTCTCACCGTTGACCTTAACCTTCAAACTCGGTCTCTTCAGTACTCCACACCTCCCGCTTCGTTTGTCACCGAGTCCCCATCTTCAGATCCTACAAAGCCTTTGTCGACACCCAATGGTCCCTTGCAAATCCCTCCGCCCAAAGTTGAGGTCCATACTAAGATTCCTAAGGACCTATTACGCTGAAATGTTGCCTCTGGTTGGGTTGCCCATTAATATAGCATAGTGGATGATCTGGCACAATCTCCTGCTGCCATTTCAACACTGGAACTCCTCCAATCGTGTCCTTCTCAAAAGAAGGCCCTACTATCTCCCGTGGGTGATGTAGATCCTGCTGATGACCAATTGATTGTTTTCGATGCCCGTCAAGCAGACCATCCCCCCCTTTCTGCTTCTGTTGCTTTCCAAATCCCAGTCAAAATCTGAAATGCCAACATCACTCGGTGTATTATTGATGAGGGGGCATCTACATGTGTAATGTCTGCTTCGGTTTGGAAACAACTCGGATCTCCTGAGCTGACCCCTTCCACAATTACCCTTCGTGCGTGGGATGGCCATGCCTCCCAACCCATTGGCCTATTCCGTAACTGTCCTATCACCCTTGCGGGCAAGACCGTTTGTGTTGACGTTGAAGTTATCGACGCCCCTCTTGACTATAACATTCTTTTGGGGCGTAGTTACACCTATGCCATGTCTGTCGTCCCATCCGCAGTCCACCGCAAGATGTTTTTCCCACATAATGGAAAGATTGTCACCATCGACCAGTTGACATATCATGAACCAAAATCTCAGACTTCCCCTGAGTCCACCATCTCTGCTATCACCAATAAGCAAACTCTTGATTCTTTGACCAGTGTTTCCCCTGGCGTCTACAAAGACTCCTCCTTGCTTGGAACCTTCCTGGGTCCTCCCCCCCCTCCTGTCTCTGATCCCAGCTTAGCGAATGTTTGCATGATACAATCATCTCAGGCTGACCTTCCACATCCTGATTCGACTAGTCAACAACCTCAATCTCGCCCCCCGCAACCTGCTCCTAGACCTTCACTTCAGCTGACCTAACCTCTTCCGCCTGGACCTTCCCATCCACCTCACACTCAGGAACCTCTCTACCCTCCTGAGTCAGTTCCCCCAGGTCTCCACCATATGGGAGTCGTCCCTCCTGGCCATTACCCCACCGGTCAGATACCTTTCTTTGCTCCCCCTCCCGAAGTCTATTCGGTTCCCATCATGGCCACCCTTTCCCTCCCTAATTTAACCTTGGGAATACATGTATGGTATCTTACTCCTCCAGCCGAGACCCCACCCGGCCACCCCAAAGCATACTTTGTTGTGACACCTGTTCAACCGATTCCCTTCACCCCTTCCATCGCTATGGTACCCCTAGCCCCTCTGCAATACCATCCTCATGTTGTGCCAGCTACGGGCAAGAAAATAAAAGCTCGCAAGGGGGCATCCAAAGACAAGGCCACCGCACCTGACCCTACCCCTCCTCCACCCACCAAGCCTTGTGCCTTGTGTGATGGTGTCAGTCATGCCAGCCATACGTGTCCTGAGTTGCCTCGTATCCAACCCATGGTTAAGGTCGTGTTCCTGAATCTACGATCCCTCAAACCTCTGTTTCTTCCTCGTCCTCAGCCAAGAACCCGAAGACTCTTCGCACCAACAAACCTTGTGCTCTGTGTGGCATCCATGGCCATTATTCTCACCATTTTCCTCACCTCACGCATTACTGAGCCTCTTTAGAGGTCATTCACCAGTAGGAGGTTGAACAAAATCAATCCACCTCCCCCATCCTTGCTCAGTATGCGTCAGGCTTACTCGAGGACCCCCCTGCTACCATTGACATTCCTCCCCCTGATGTTGATATGTCGGGACCTGCTTCCCCCCTCCTATACCTATCATCATCCACACGACCCTCAAAGTACATTCCCTCTGAATCCACTCCATCTGTTTTGTTTGATCCCCCTTCAGCGGCATTCTTGGGATCTACATGTTTTGACCATCTTTTTACTTGTTCTTTTTTCATCCCCCGTGACGATCCGTATGTGCGCCTTTCTTCCCACGTTGATGATTTAGGTAGCTTCACAGCATCATGTGGTTTCCTCAATATTTCCTCCCATAACCAGGATGATACCATCCATATCTATGATGTCCTTCGTAGCATGAGCTCTCGCTTTTCCTCCCATAGTTCTCATTCATCACCCTCTAGTCGATCTATGAGTCCTAACCATCCTACCCAGACTACTCCCTCCCATAGTCGTTGTTTGATGTCCACCCTAGACTCACGCTGCCATCATTATTCTCCTTCCTCCCATTTCTTGTCTTGTGACACTATTCCGCTGGACCTCTCATCCACACATTATATTGGCTATGCCGATGGGGCAAGTCGCTATTCCCGAAATCTCGCCTCGGCCGCATGGGCCATATTTACCCCCTTGCATACCCTCATTCTTTTGAATGGGCTCTGCATTGGTAATGCCACCAATAATCAGGTCGAATATGATGCAGTATGTGGTCTCTTAACCGATGCCCTCTCTCATCGCATCCTCCATCTGCACGTTCGTATAGATTCCCTGCTGCTTGTCTTAAAACTCAATGGTGTCTATCGTGTGCATAACCCTATCTTGTTTAGACAATATTTATGAGTGAAACTTTTGATACGTGACTTTATATTCATTACTTTCATCCATGTACCTAGAAGCCAACATCACTATGTAGATAGAATTGCAAATCATGTTCTAGATTGGCATTTATCACACACAAGACAATAACATTTCAAACCATCAACACAATGCATAATATATATCATATAACATGTTTTTCGAGTCCATATACTCTAAAACATATGACATGCCCATAGCATGTTACAAAAAACAAAACTCAAAAACTGGGGGGCACCACTTGCCCCTACATACACACTAGGGGGCACCACCTGCCCTACATCTAATCACTCTCTGGAGGATCCCGAGCCAATGGCTCTGCTCCTGCAGCTCGTAGATCATGCTTTGTCTGACCGGCCATCACCATGCGTCGCATGATACCTCGTCATTTCGAGGGTAGCTCAATACATAGCTCTATGTACTGGTCGTTTAAATCCTTCCAACCACGCCCCGACACACCGGTTAGCAGCCTCTCACATCTACGATGAATGTCCTCCAAAAGAGTGGCCATATCCTCGTTCTATGCCATCCTTGATCCACTAACACTTGTAGTTCCTGTTGCTGCAGGTCGTCCCATATATCCGGCCGGTTTCACTGGAGCTATATCTTCTTTCCAAAAAGTATAAGGATCAGTACCATAAATACTATTCATAAACATTAACATGCACATAACAGATTAGTTACTTGTCACTTACCATTAGGCCCCCATACTCGACCAGGCGGAAGTGGCAAGTCTGAATCTCCCCAATAACTCATCCCACTATAGGGATAGTCGTCTATGTACAATGGCATCTGATCCCAATGGGCGAAGAACTCTGGTCGGAACACCCGTCCGACCACCCCTCCCCCTCCTCTACACAACAGTCATCCCCACCGCCGCATCCTGGGTTCTCTCGGACCCCCATCAGGTAGCTGTACACAAGGTCGTAATTTCGGGATCTTCTCAAAAAATAAGGAGCACAATACAGTCCCATAAGCACAATCATGGTTCACTTGTCGTTTACATAGCGACAGCTGTCGTTTCAACAACAGCAACATCATCTTTTCCCACCCATAGTAGGTCCCACTCAACACACTTTCTACAATCATCATCTACCCTCTAGTGATGTGATGGAGCGCCTGGCTGCCCAAGATCCGCAACGCTGCTATCGCCACTGCCCAGGTCTCCAACCTCTCTAGATCCCCAATCAATATCAGAGTCCCTTTGACTCGAAAACCTGGTCGACAATGTCGCTCTACGAACTCCATGATGTTACACCCCCACGGTAACACTGGCTGTGTATTTCCCACCATCCCTAATGGTGGGAGACCATTCAGGAAATATAGATCCTGGACTGTCAGCTCAATCATGTGCCCCTGCACTATAAACACCTCATGATCTGGATCCCAATAACTGACAATCCGGGCCAACAAGGGCTCCCCAACCCTCATCAATGGGTTCTCCACAAATTTCAAAACCCCAAACCTGGCCAATGCACGACGGACACCATGATCCACTTAGATTTCCATCCGTAATGTACCTAGGTCTCTCTCTCTCCACTTGATCCATATATCTGCCATATCTGCACAAAACCATCATCTTTGTCAGTCTACAGATAAGCAAAACTGCATTCAATCACACCAAAACTGAATCTCAGCCCATAACAGCACTGAAACCACCTCCATCTGATAGGTTTCATTTTTTAGGCCCAAACCTGCGTCCTAGGTCGCAGTTTTTTCCCCAAAAAGTGCGACCCGGCTGTAATGATGAGGTAGGAGTTGTTACTGAGATTTAAGACCCTAATCTGAACTTGTAATCATCAAAAACAAAGAGTAGGATTAGGCCTCTTACCTGCAACTGACGGATCTTGATTCCAATGGTCGGTTTGTCTGCTACAATCTCCGCAAGATTTAGGGCCTTCTCTCCTCTCCACATTCACCATAGCTACACAAGCAAATGAATGACTTTGGAGGGAAAATGCCTTATTAGAAGAAAAACCCCTGTTTTTTCTTTGGCCCGCTGTGACCAAACCGTAGCCCCATTTCACACACCGTCTGCACCGTTGGAAATCTCTCACCAAGCACTCAAATGGGTATTTGTTAGTTTTTCATGTTTTAATACTTCACCAGGACACATTTTTTGTTGTGTAACGAGCTCCAAAAATATAAGAAAAAAGATATCAACACCTTAGAAATAAGCCACTTCGAGGGGGCAACCTCCAATACATTACATAAATGAACAATTCTTGGATGATAAAAATGAACAAAACCTCCTTCTATATATAGGAGTCCATGGGGCCACAATATATCGTGGGGCCACACGTAATCCTAGCCGACTTCCACAAAATAATGTGGAAGGGCAACAGTAATAACAATATGGGGGTTACATGGGTACAATACACAAAATAAGGGGGTTGCTGGGTGAAAAAAATAATAACAATAAGGGGGGCTACACTAACATAATAAGGGGCTATACTATTAATATAGGGACTTAACATGCCCCTCTCTCCTTCAAACAAGTGTTGTCCTCAACGCTTGATTATTTCTTGATGCTTCTGTATAAAATTCTCATCCTCGCATGTGAAATATTTTACAGGAAAGTTCTTCCACTTGCTGAGATACTCTGAAACTGATCGTACTTCTTGAGTTCTTGTTTCTATGCCTGATTCATAACTTCTTTCGATGTGATGTTGATCCTCCTGTTGTTTCATTAGATTCTGCACCAAAGTTGGGTTATCCTTTGAGAGATGGATAACTTGTTGTTGATGCTCAATGTGATCTTCCATTAATTTATTATCCATATTTGCTATTATTTGATCCTTCAAACCATCCAACTTAGCCTCCATTTCTGTTTTTAAACCATCTATTTCATCTTCAATTGCTCTTCGTAATATTGAAACTTGTTGCACTTGGTACCGTAATTTTGATATCTCATACTGCAACTCTTCCTCTTCATGCGTCATAGTATAGATTTTTGAGGGATTAATGGGTACGGAATTATTTTTTGGGGCCATTTTATAATCCAATACTGATATCTATTCTACAATATGCCCTTGCAATCAATTCCTTGATTCTTCAAACAAGACTTATGCAATTCGGAAACAAAATACACACCTTTTACTTGCTTTTAAGGAGCTCGATATTGAAATTGTATTATCTCTATGATTGTGGATCTTCTATATCTGAAATTCAGAACTGAATTATCCCTCTGAATTCTCTTTTTAATGCCATAGGTCTGACCTGATTTGGATTCTCGAAGACAAAGTTGTGTCCAATCTCCCACAATGACCTAATTATGGACTGGTTCAGTAGAGCGAACTTGTACGATTTTACACGTGTCACTTTTTTTTCCTTTGTCTCTGAAATTGATAGCCACGAAACTACAGTCCGTGTACTTGCAACCACTTTTTACGGTACTCCAATCCGATGCCCAGAGAGAGAGTTATTGAACTTTTCCCACGATCACCTCTTTGAGATGAAATTCAGGAGCCTGAAAAAGCACTACCTTCCACAGATCATATCTCCAAAAATATTGCAAACCAAGCTCTGAAATATTTTGACGAATTTCCTCAGGATTTCAACTTCGCACCATATGAATTTCAGATTCTGAAACTTCGTAGAAAAAAATTTATAGCGCAAATTCCACGATGACCTGTTTAGGAGCCTGAAAAAAGACCTAACTTCCACAGATCATATCCCGAAAATATTGCGAACCAATCTCTAAAATTTTTAGACAAGCTTCCTCAGGATTTCGGCTTCGCACCCTAAAAATTTCAACTTCTGAAACTTTGTAGAAAAAAATTTATAGTGAAAATGCCACGATGACCTGTTTGGAGCAGCGAAACCCTAGAATCCAAAGCTCTGATACCAAATGTTGTGTAACCAGCTCCAAAAATAGAAGAAAAAAGATATCAACGCCTTAGAAATAAGCCACTTCGAGGGGGAAACCTCCAATACATTACATAAATGAACAATTCTTGGATGATAAAAATGAACAAAACCTCCTTCTATATATAGGAGTCCATGGGGCCACAATATAATCCTAGTGGGGCCACAATGTGATCCTAGCCGACCTAACAATAATAATGTAAGGGCACAATAATAACAATATGGGGGTTACATGGGTACAATAATAACAATAAGGGGGTTACAGGGGTACAATAATAACAATAAGGGGGGCTACACTAACATAATAAGGGGCTATACTATTAATATAGGGACTTAACATTTTTCCCACGAAGGGTCTATTCACCTCTCCTCCCAATCGAATTTCTACACTTACAACACTTGTATTTGGGGCACCACTTTGCCTCTTTGTTCGTGTTGATTTTCTTCATGAGGTACCCTATTGTACTCATGTTTTTACGGTCCCCCATTGGACCTTCACTATGTGGTAGCACCATCGAGTCGCCCTTCTTTAGAGCATCCGAGTTGAGTCATCATCCATCATGGAGTCTATCTCGAGTCCCTTTGTATCCCGCTATAGTCCTCCATCGTTCATTGTTTGGTCCCTCTCTTGTGTTGCACATTATGGCCTTCAGTACCATTGTCCCCTATCCCCCATGATATTGTGTCAATCGCTGCCAAGCCATTCATGCCCCTTATGTTCTAACAAGGGAAGTCGTCCATCCGCTACTAAGTATCCCTCATTTCATCATCATCATTAATGTTCGTCTATTAGTCGCTCTACTATTTTCTCTCGCGCCTTAGTTGGGGATCCCTTATTTCCTCACCTATGGCAGACCTCCTTCTGTCGACATCAGCTAATTTACTCCAGAAGCTAGGTCTAGAGGGTGGTGTACCTTGGTTCGAGTTCCTTTTAGCATAATCGTGATCTGTATACTTGATGGTCCATTGATGAAGCAGCTGCTATTGGTGATTCCCAGGGGTTTGTGAGATGTCTCAACCCTCATGAGGGGGTGGCCCTACAAGTAGCCCCCCACATGCCCGGATGACTTCTTCATTTCAGCCCTTGATGTAGCTCCTTCCATTTGATGATATCGGCCTTAGCCGCTTGCAGCTCCTCTTCGATTTGCATGTATCAGTCAAATTTTGCGAGCCCTTCCCCGTGTGTAGGGGGCATTTGGGTTTTATTTGTATCTCATGTACTAAAATATTATGGTATAAGTCCTGACTGTTATTCCAGGCACAGCATGTATGTGGGATTCATCATTCTATTTTTCTGGCTCGTATTTATGCTAGCATGTACTTTATGGTTCGGTTCCTTGTTTACTGGACATCCTATTCTTTTGTACTTTGTCTCGGCGGGTATAGGTATGCCTCCTTCGCCGCCTTTAGCACAGGTAACACTTCATAAAATAAAGACTTGTTGCACCTGTAAGTCTCGTCTCCTCAGGGTCTAGTCCTTTAGCACATTAGACTACCTTACATTTCTCTCTCTGACTTCCCTCTTGATGTCTAGTGATTGAGTTCTTACAATGTACTTCTATCATACGATTTGCTCCTAACACTCGTATATTGGGGGGAAATCTGTTACACCATTTTTTGGTCATCTAACCTATTATCATTAGATGAACCCAAGTACACCATGTAAGACCAATTTTACCCTAAGTAAAATTGCTTTCACTATGTGAAATAACTTAGTAAAACACTTTTATTAAGTTGTTTATGGTCTAAACAGGAAACCCCAAAATGAAATAATAAACAAATCTATATTTGTTTATATTTCCCGGTCATATTTAACCCAAAACAAGGAAATCAATTAAATAAATCCTTATTTATTTGATTATTTCCTAGGAATAAGTTATTTAAATACTTATTTAAATAATATTCCTAGTTAAATTTGACTAAATCATTTATAAATAATTAAATAAATAATTATTTATTTAATTATATTCCCACCATTTCCTTAAATAATAAATAAATCATTTATTTATTTATTATTTATAAATAAAGGAATTGACCCAAGTCAAAATCCTTTTCCCTCCAACAAATATAATAAAATATTCCTAAAGGGTGGTTCTAGAATTTGATTAATAATATTTTATTCATGCACCAAGTTCTAGATCGCCCTAATATTTTGTTATAAATAGAAGGGTTTTCCCCATTCATTAGTCACCTTTCATTGCATTAGATCACTCTGGATCTATACTTGGTCACATTCTCCATTTTTGCCTTGTGAGCTCCCTTTGAGTTCTATGTTTGTCTAGGTTTTCTACACCAACAGGAGAGAGAAATTTTAGATCTGAAATGCTGAGGACTTTCAAGAACCCATCCCATTGAGGAGAATCGGAAACACCTTTTTTGTTTTCCTCACAGGTGCCCCCTTTTAATATAAAAAATTATTTCAAATACATTGTTCTTGTCTTGTCTATTGGATACATGGAGTGACATTTTATTTCTACTGCTTAACGTCTTTTATGTTTAGATCTGGATTTGTGCGGCATTATTTGGATCAATCAACTGCAGATTTAAAGATATTGGCAGCCATAATTGATGTTAGGGCTATTTGTTATGCGTAGCTAAAGTGGTCTTTTATGACGAAATATTCATACTAACATTTACGATTTGGTTTAACTGACATATTGCACCTTGCAGAAAGAAATCAAAGATGAATAGTAGAATGGTAGACTACAGAGGTTCTCCCTATGAATCATATGAGAAACATGATGTTGTGAACTCGTCTGACTTGGCAGACACACTGAGAATTCTAAGGTAAGTAATAAGGAGTTTCAAGGCAAACAATGACAAACTCATACAGGAACAGGAAAAGCAAGTAGAGGTTAATGCAAACATCCTTCAAATTTTGTCAGAGTTGCAAAAACAGGGGCCACTTCAGATCAACTATGGACAGGAGGATGGGACTAATGGAGCATATGGAAGTAGGTCTCCTAGAGGTCATAGGTTAGATATGGATGACACAGTTAAAGATGGAATATTTTTGGATACTCTAGATAGGAGGGGTGAGAGACATAGGTATCATTCTAGTTCTGGTTCTAACAGGCTTCATGATCGTCATCATTATCATCCTTACAGGAGGAGTGACAAGGCCTATTTTCCAGATGAGTTTAAGAAGGAAAAACCACCTACATTTGATGGAGAGATTAAGAAACCATAGGATGTGAAGGCATGGTTTCTTGGTATGAAGAAGTTTTTCAAGTTACATGATTACTTAGAAAATATGAAAACTAGGATAGCTACATTCAACCTAAGAGGCGGATCATATATTTGGTGGGAATATGTGAAGAACATCAGAGATATTTCTAATGAGGAGTTGACTTAGAGTGAGTTTGAGAGGTTATTCTGGAATAAGTATCTATCAAAAAGATACTACGATGACAGGTTAAAGGATTTTTATGAGCTGAAGATGGGTTCCATGATAAATGATGAGTATACTAGCAAGTTCTTGGAGTTATTAAGTTATGTGCCTTATCTCAAGGGGGAGAAGGCCAAGATTAAGAGATTTATTAGAGGTTTTCCAATATAATTCAGAGATAGGATTGAGTTTTCTGAGCCTTGATCATTGGAGGAGGCCATCCGAAAATTCAAGCATTGTTATGAGCAATCGAAGTGCATATCTCAGGAAAAGCCATACTGGAAAGGTAATGATAAGAATATTAGAAAATGGGACAAGAAGTGAGCAAGACCTCAGGATACAGGTAACAAAGAGAATGCTACACCACGTAATAATTTCAATACATCTAGCATAGGACAAGGATTTCGGTCGAAGGAGTAGAATAAGAATGAGAATAGGGAGCTTGTGCGGTGTTGGACTTGTGGAGGAGATAATAGTAGGAGAGATTGTCCACAACATCAAGGTGGTAGGCCATAGATATATAGTGCGCAGGAGGCACAAATAGTGGGAGATGTTGGGTATAAAATTCCTCATATTTATTTAGTTGTGGACAATAGGCAAGCAGATCATCAGGATTCCATCATTCAGATGGACGGTAAGTTATGTGATCAAGTTGTTTCTATTTCGATTGACCCTAGATATAACTATAGTTATATTAACCCTAACATGGTGGATAAGTGTGGTTTGAGAAAATAAATGCATGCAGAATCTTGGTTAGTGTAGTTGGCTACAAGTACCAAGAATATAATTCATCATTGGGTAAGAGCGTGTGCATGTGATTTAAATGGCATGCCAACAATAACGCACTTGAACATATTTCCATTAGTTTCATACATTGTACTATTGGGTATGGATTGGTTATACATTCATAGGACCAAGGTTAATCATTGTGATAAAGCTATTGAATGCTTAGATGACAATGGGGAACCAAGAGTCTTGCAGGTAAATAACAAATCCACATAATTTAGGATGGTGACAACCATGCAAGCCAAGTGCAGTTGCACGAAAGGGTGTGTAATATTTGCAGTTCATATCTCTAGTGACAAAGGTAAGGAAGTTGAGGATGTAGATGCATTGAGCATTTATCCAGTTCTATAGTATTTTCAGGATGTGTTTCCAGCAGATATTTCAGAGTTTCCACTGCATAGGGAAGTATACTTTTCTATTGAGTTGGTATTAGGGGTTGCTCCAGCATCAAAGGAACCTTACAAGATGAGCACATCTAAGTTGGTAGAATTAAAATTGTAGCTGAAAGAGATTCTTGACAAATGGTACATTAGGCCAAGTGTATCGCCATGAGGTGTATTGATGTTGTTCACGAAGAATAAAGATGGCACTCCCAAATTTTGCATTAACTACAAGCAGCTAAACAAAGTGACCATCAAGAGCAGGTACCCATTATCGAGGATTGATGATTTGTTTGATTAGCTGAAGGGAGCATCAATTTTCTCTAAAATCGACTTGAGATCAGGATACCATCAAGTACGTAGCAAAGAGTAGGACATTTACAAGACCACATTCAGGACCAGGTATGGGCAGTATGAGTTTTTTGTATTTCCATTTAGTTTGACTAATTCCCCAGCTACATTTATGTGTTTGATGAACAATGTGTTATGTTTGTTAGGGTCCTATAATAATAGGGATCATAATTTTGGATTGGCTATGTTAAGTCTTGTAATATTGTACATACCTTTTCATTTCTGCAAATTTTTTCCATATTAAAAAATGAAAAGAGGGTATGTCCTAAAATAATAATCAAAGGACCAAAAAAAAGAGATCAAAAAAGATATAAAATATGAACCCCATAAAAAGAAGCAAAAATAAATTCTGAAAGTGTTGCACATTCAAATGCCACTACTCTTAATTTACTTTACTTTTGAAAAAAAAATGTGTGCATCTTGTTCAAAATGCCACAATTCATGATGATTATGCAATCTAATCTTGGTCATTCATGCCTTTAAATTTCATGTTATGATAGTTAGTGAATAAAGATCTGACCAAACCATTTAATCTTGGCATATCAGTAGTTAGGTAGAGAATACAAATGAGCTCATAAGTTTAATCGAATCCATTGGAAGATATAAGGTTAGAAATAAGTTAATTTGCTTATCAAAAGAAAATAAATGGGTCAGCAAACTCAAATGCACCCAATAAAGGAAATAGAAAATGTTAGGATAAATAAAAGGGTAGGTAGAATACTTTTCAAAAGTTATAGAAGCATCATTTTGTTTATCCCTTATCAAAAATATCTTTCTAACCCTTTCCCCTTTGAAAATCCCCTTTCCCTTACTAAAATCCCTTCCCTCTTCATTTTCCCCTTATCCTACACCCTTCTCCTCACTAAAAATCCCTTTCCCCTTTCAAAAAAAAAAATCTAACCCCTTTCCCTTTTCCTAAAAACCCCCTTTTTTCCCCTTGACTGACTTCATGTTTTCCATAAAAAACTCAAAAACCCAGTTTTTCAAAGTCTAAAAGTGCAAAAATATCAATTGGACCCCACTTCATTAACCCCCCCCCCACTGCTATCTTTTGAAACCTCCGCTTAATAAATTTAATTAACTCCATTTTAATTTTAACCCTCCGCATATCTATTTCTCGACCCCACCTCATTTGAAAACTCCCAACTCCTCCTACAGTCCAATCATCTCCAGATAGATGGAACGCTCCATAAATCATTTCACACTCCTCAATGTCCGATATTTAAAACCAAGGGGGGTGCAAAAAGGGTTGTTTTCTCCACCCGCTACCCTGCCACGCGGCGCTTCCTCATTTTATTGCACCCCCTCCTTCCCAAACCACCAAACCACCCTTTCGTTTTGCGATAAACCACCAAAACACCCCATGCTATATGATAAACCACCAATTTCAAATATAAATAAAATCCTGCTTTTCTGTTCATTTCTCTATCTCTACAACTTGCGAAAAAATACTGAAAACCCACTCACCTCCCTGCAAACCTTTGTTTTCATTACAGTTGTTTTATTTTTTTGTGCAGGTGATTAACGAAACCAGGAGATAGAGAAGCATTTTGATACTAGTTCCATCCTACTTACTCCAGACCCACAGGATAAGAATTCGAAAAGGTCTAGAGAAAAAGGCTTTTATCCCAACTGTTATCACAAAATCTAACCTGATAGGCTGCTCATCAAGTGGACTTTGTGTAACTTTTTCAGACCAATATTTTGGCTGAGGCTTAGCCTCCTCAACCTGAGAGGGCTCTCTCAAGGGTTTATGATTTTTTATTAATGGATAGATGGCTAACTCTAAGGTAAAAAGATAGAATAATATAACTGGTTGTATCACATATTAGCAAACATTCATTGGGCCATGGAGTCAATATAACTTCAACAAAACCAAGATAATTTACCTAGCATGGAATTTGAGGCATGTGACTGTTATGAAAGTATTTTTCACTTGATATTTTTGTTTTATATGTTGGAGGTAGGCTGATTTGGAGTTTTGGCACATTTTCAAATTTTCATTTTTGAAAATTTTGAACAAAATTGCTCACTCAACAATTTCGTAGCACCAACAGTGCAAAATGAGTGAAATGCGCTACGAAACTGCTGTAGCATGCTTTTTCACTCTCTCTCTTAAATTTTGGTAGGGAAAAAATGTGAATTTTCACTTGAAATTGATAAGGGAGTTGTGTTAAGTGTCAAGGAAGATAAATATGAAAAGAAGAAGCCAAAATTTTGAAGGAAAAAGGTTAAAAATACTGCACTACAAAAAAAGCGCTACGAAACTGGGTTGTTTTCGTAGCGCAGGTCTATTTCACTATTTTGGAGAGTTTGAAGTGGATTTTGAACAGCTGGCACAAGGAGATGATTAAAGACATATGGTTTATTTATTGACAGCAAATGGCATCTAAAGCATGGTTCAATAAATGGTCAGAATGTCCCAAGGAGTCAAAGAAATCAAAGGCCTAAAAAACAGTGGCTCCACTTGGGATAGTGTGCCCCTGTGGTACACTAAGAACCAGTAGCTTCAGTGCTGCTATCCATTTTTTTTTTTTTTTTTTGACAAAAACAGAAAAACTTTTTCAATTTCAAAACTTCCTCCTCAAGCTCTAATGGCCTTCACCTCGGGCTCAAGCTAGCTGATTCAGCTTGTCATTATTAACAATAAAACTGACAAATATGAAATATGTACAATGTCATAAGTGATTGATCAAACTTCAGCAAGTGTAATGCTTTAGGAACCTACCATTAACAGACCCTCCAGCATATGATCCTCCATCAATTTCTTGTAGTATATAAGTTTTGTTCCCATGAAAAGCAGCTATCTTGAAAGGACCCTTCCATAGATTCTCAAACTTACCATGTTTTCCTTTCTCCTCAATTTTGGCCTCCCATTTCAACACTTTGTCTTGTATTTGAAAACTTTCTTCCTTTATCTTCTTGTCAAATGTATTTTTGATTCTGTTTTGAGATTGTTGGTGGCTTTCATAAACTTAATTTCTCTTCTCTTGTAAAGCTATCAGCTGATTAATTCTCCTCTTAATGGAATTTGGTTCCTCTTCAAGCCCTTGAATTAGTTTCATGACAGGTACCCCTAGTGATGTAGGAAAAATAGCTTCAGCGCCATACACCAATTCATATGGTGAAGTCCCAATTGATCTCTTTGTGCATATTCTATCAGCCCATAAGGCATACTTTAACTTCAGATGCCAAGCTTTCTTGTTCTCCTGCAATAAATTTTTAATTATCCTTACAATGTTCTTCTTAGATGATTCAGCAAGACCATTCCCTTGTGGATAGTATGCAATAGAGTGTCAAAGAGTGATATGGTATTGATGAAAAAAATTAATCATTTTCTTAGACTTAAATTCTTGAGCATTATCTATTATAATCTTCGTGGGGCAACCAACTCTTGACAAGATATTATTTTCTAGAAAAGAAATAATTATAGAATCATTAGCTTGCCTTGTTGGGATTGCTTCTATCCATTTGGTGAAGTAATCAGTTGTTGTAAGAATCCAGCGATGATGTCCTGATGATGATGGATGTATCTCTCCAATAAAATATAACCCCCACTGCTGAAAAGGTGCTTCCACATAGATAGGTACCAAAGGTAAAGGCACAAGCTTCCTCCTTCCTTCAAAAATTTGGCATTCATGGCATGCAACAATTCTTTTGTAAATGTCTTTAAACATTGTAGGAAAAAAATACCCTTCTCTTAGAATCTTGTTTGTTGTAGCTTTCCAATAATGGTGACCTCCGCAATCGCCTTTGTGAAATTCTTCAATTACTTTATCAGGTTCTTCTTCCAATAAACAATTTAGCAAAATTTCACCTGTATCTTTCCAAAACATATTTATGTCAAATATAAAATGCCTCAAAGATTTCAACTTAACAAACCTTGCTTTGGAATTTGTTAGACTAGCAGGAGCTTTATGATGTTGTAGAACAAAAAAACCTCCTTGTACCAATCTGAAGTTATGAACTTCTCTTCAATAGGAACTAATTCCTCCTCATCATAAAAAAATTTTGATATTTCTGCATTCAGATTTATTTCAAGACAGTCCAAATTTGATTGTGTCATTAACTTTGCTAAGCCTTGTCCCTTTACTAATTTTGTTGGTTTAATTTCTATGTCATATTCCAACAATTTAGCAATCCATTTTCCCCTCTTACCATCAGGATTGGATTGAGTTAGGATGTCCTTTAAAACAGTACTAGGAACAAATGCCACGATATGAGAATGCAGAATGTAAATTCTGAAATCTTTGATAGCCTTCACCAAAGAATAGGCCTGCTTTTTTAAAATATTATATTTCAGCTCAGCATTTTCCAGTGTTCTACTAAAGAAGGAAATAGGTTGTTCAGTACCTTGCTGTCCTTTTTGTAGCAAAACTCCGCCAATAGTATTTTCTGAAGCAAAAGTGAAAACCAGAAATTCTTTAGAAAAATCTAGACTGATGAGTACCGGTGCTTGTGAGAGTGCCTTCTTGATTTCTTCTAAAGAATGCTTTGCTTCTTCTATCCATTTAATATCAAATCCTTTCTCCAGCATCCTTTTTATGTCTTTGACAATCTCAGCAAAGTTAGGAATAAATCGCCTAACAAAATTTACTTTTCCAAGAAATGATTGAATCTCTTCCCTACTTCTAGGCAAATCTACTTTCTGAATTGCATTAACTCTATTAGGATCAATCCTAATTCCATCTTCAGAAATAATATGACCAATTAATTTTCCTGAAGTCAAAGAAAAAATTCTTTTGGTTGGATAAAGAGAGATACCAAACCTTCTACATTTCAGCAGAATTTTTTCTAGATGTTTCAAATGATCTTCTTCCTTCTTTGAAAAAACTGTTATATCATTAAGATAAACAACTACCATCTTGTCCTTTTCTTAAGAAAAAGAAATGTCCATTGCTCTTTGAAAAGTAGCTCCCACATTCATGAGACCAAAAGGCATCTTGGCGTACATGAATGTGCCCCAAGGTGTTGTGAAGGTTGTTTTTTCCTGATCATCCGGATGTACAAGAATCTGATTGTAACCTAAAAAACCATCAAGCATAGACATTCTTTGAGAACCAGAAATATTTTGCAGAATTGAATCCATCTTTGGGAGAGGATAGTTATCCTTTAGTGAAGCCTTGTTCAAATTTCTGAAGTCAATACAAATTCTAATTTCTCCACTCTTATTTCTAACCGGCACCAAATTTGCAAGCCAATTTGAGAATCTGATTGGGACAATGATTTTAGCATCAAAGAGTTTCTTAATCTCTTTTTCAATCAGTGTCATGAGAAGGGGATTAATCCTCCTCAATTTCTACTTGAAAGGTCTTTCATTTTCTTTGATAGGAATAGTATGCTGAATAATACAAGGATCAAAAAAAATTTAATCAGCATAACCCCAAGAAAAAACATCAATGAACCTCTCCATCATCTCAATATATTTGTACTTCATATCAGCTGAAAGAAACTTTGAAATTTTGATCATTTTAGGAAAAGCTATTGTACCAAGATTACAACTCTCTACTTCCTCTTCATCGGCTTGTATCTTAGATGATTTAAAAACATCATTTTGATCAAAAAGCTTCTCAAGGGGAATAAGACCTTTTGGTATTGAATTATTCTTTAGTTGCAAAACTTCAGAATTTCCTTTGGATTCAACAAACATGTTTTGTTGGTCTATTTGTGTACTTTCAAATTCTTCTTTCAGCTCAATAAAATTATTTACCTGTTGATCATCTTCAAAAACTTTCCAATGGGTGATATTGTCTGGTATAGCTGGTCTATGGCGAACTTCAATCTCATATTTTTCAGTAGAATGTATAGGAATGATGAAAATACTTGCAGAGACAGCAAGAGAATCAACAATGGAGTTTTGGTTTGTAGTTTTGACAATGAAAGAATAGGCTTGAAAATTTTCCAACATGTCTAAAACTGGATTTATGTATGCTCTCATCACATCTAAAAATTCATTTTATAGGAATAAAACTTACTCTCATCACTTGGACTTGTTGTTACACCATTTTTTGATCATCTAACCTATTACCATTAGATGGACCCAAGTACATCATGTAAGACCAATTTTACCCTAAGTAAAATTGCTCTCACTATGTGAAATAACTTAGTAAAACATCTTTATTAAGTTGTTTATGGTCTAAATAGGAAACCCCAAAAGGAAATAATAAACAAATCTATATTTTTTTATGTTTCCTCAAGGAATAATTAGTTAAACATCAATTTAATTATTATTTCTAGTCATATTTAACCCAAAACAAGGAAATCAATTAAATAAATCCATATTTATTTGATTATTTCCTAGCAATAAGTTATTTAATCATTATTTAAATAATATTCCTAGTTAAATTTGACTAAATCATTTATAAATAAATAAATAAATCATTATTTATTTAATTATATTTCCACCATTTCCTTAAAATAATAAATAAATCATTTATTTATTTATTATTTATAAATAAAGGAATTGACCCAAGTCAAAATCCTTTTCCCTCCAACAAATATAATAAAATATTCCTAAAAGGTGGTTCTAGAATTTGGTTAATAATATTTTATTCATGCACCAAGTTCTAGACTACCCTAATATTTTGTTATAAATAGAATGGTTTTCCCATTCATTTGTCACCTTTCATTTGCATTAGATCACTCTAGATCTATACTCTTGGTTTGACTTTGAGCCATTATCATTGTCACATTCTCCATCATTTGCTTTGTGAGCTCCCTTTGAGTTCTATGTTTGTCTGGGTTTTCTACACCAACAAGAGAGAGAAGTTTTAGATCTGAAATGCTGAGGACTTTCAAGAACCCATCCCATTGAGGAGAATTGGAAACACCTTTCTTGTTTTCCTCTCAGGTGCCCCTTTTTAATATAAAAATTCTTTCAAATATATTGTTCTTGTCTTGTCTATTGGATGCATGGAGCAACATTTTATTTTCACTGGTTAATGTCTTTTATGCTTAGATCTGGATTTGTGTAGCTTTATTTGGATCACCTAACTGCAGATTTAAAGATATTGGCAGCCATAATTGATGTTAGGGCTATTTGTTATGCGTAGCTAAAGTGGTATTTTTCCGACGAAAGATTCATACTAACACTTGTAATCCAAATCCCTGCTCCTGCCCCTTCCTTTCCTGTTGATCCATCAAAATACAATGACCACCATCCTTCCATCTCTTTATCATTTTCTTGTTGATTTTCTCTTTTCTGCTTTTCAGACTGTTGGATTTCAGAGTACTGATTTTCTGCTTTTATTTCTTGCTCTACATCATCAGTTGACTCATTGAAAATAATGGTAGATCCAATTTCAGTATCAAAAGCGTAAATTGGAAAGTTTTGAGGTTTGTCTTTACTACTCACCATGTATGCCATTCTAGTCTCTCGATATAATTTTCTCTGCTCACCAAAAACAGGAATGGTGGCATAGGTAAGGTCCATTTGCATCATGCCTTTGATTTTTGCTGCCCATGATCTTGACAATAACATACCAAACTGTGGTGGAATGTCAGCTACTACAAAGTCCATGACCACTGTCTTAGCAGGTATTTGTGTTAGACCAACAACAACATCCTTAATTAAACCAATGCATTGAACTCTTTTTGAATCGAAGGAAAACAAATCCTTATATAATCTTGTTATTTCTAACCCCATCCTTTCCATGATTACTTTGGGCATAAGATTATGAGAGGCCCCTAAATCCAGCATAACATTATGTAAAGTCATGTCATGAATGCTAAAACTCACATAAAAAGGAGGGACTTCTTCATTTTGTTCATCTTCTAGTCTTGGACCCAAATATATGGTCGGGTTGTCTTCTTGAATATTCAAAATATCATCAGCTCCTAGTTTTGAATTTAACATCTTAACAATTTTTCTTCTATATTCATTTGCCTTGAGAATCTCGCCAAATGGGACTGATATTTTAATCTTAGAAATTTCATTCTCAAGGTTGAAAACAGAAACAGATTTTTCAGCTTCTTTAACAGGAGGAAGAAGTGAAGTGTCTTTCTTACCTTCAACAATCTTTAGAGTATCATTTTTTACTTCAGCAGCCTTTGAAATGTCTTTCTTAGGCTGTGTTTTGTTTGCAATAATAGGCACATTTCTGCTTCTGAGATTATATTTCTTTTGCATCTCAAAAATAGCATGTTGATACCCCTTGAAATAATTTGATGGTTCTTCTTCTTGATTAGCCAAATCTAACTCATCATGCTCTTCTTTAGTAAAGAAAATTCCTGACATTTCTTCATCAATACAATGGATAGATTCGTCAGTAATTTCAGGCTCATCTTCTTCATCTACCAAATTCTGCTGAAAAGGAGGTCTCACTGGAGGATCAGGCTGCTGATTTCTATTTTCTCTTGACCTTTGTTGGTTTTGAGGTCTTCTGAATTGAGGATTTCTAAATTGAGGCTCATGTTGCACAGGAGGAGTAGAGGTGTTTCCAAGGGCCAACCTATCCATCAACTTCTCCATATTTTTCATCATTGAACCAAATTTACCATCAGAATTTGTAGAAGAAGGTTTCTCTTCTTCTTTCAATTTAGTTTTTCCCATTTTTGAATTTTTAGCAGCTATCATGTTTACCTCTACCTTTACTGCATCATTTTGCATTTCAGCAAGTGTAGGTGATTCTCTTTCTCTGAACAAGATGGAAAATTCATAGTCAAATGCTTCAGCATATCTCATTTGTGCTAAAGCTTCTGGAGGTTTCAGATGAGCTGGAATTGAATCAAAACTTTATTAAATCATTTTGAAAAGTTTTGGACAGATTCATCAACTACCCTTCTAAGACTGTTATATTCAGTAAGTGCTTGAACTAATTGGTTCTATTTCCCCATTTTCTCAAAAATTTATTTTCAAATTCATCCCAACTTCGAATACTTCCAGAAGTGAAAGCTTTAAACCATTTTCTAACTTCACCAGTAAAACTTTGTGCAAATAATCTTAACTTCATATCTTCATCATGAACTTCTCTGTCTATAAAATCATTAAATTGATCTACATGTTGTTATGCTGTGATTTCTTCATTTCTTCCCCAAGTTTGAATCCTAGCAGCATATTTGCTAGGGAGATCATGTAAAACAGCAGAAAGGACAAGTGTTACACAGTAATTTGTCACCGTCCCTACCATTCCCCGTCCCGCACAATGGAGGACCCATTTTGTGACCTGTGAACATTGTCATGCCTTGAAAACATCATCAATGCATTCCTCTAAGCATGAGCTTCAATTGCCCTTAAGACATCTCCTTGCAAAAATCATGAAAAACATCTCTTTTTGCATTGGCACGGGCAGACAGTTCAGCACTCGCGCCAATGGGGGAAATCCTGCAAAGAGGCCGCGCCAACTGGCGCTCTGTCCCAGAGCAGTAGTCGCACCAGCCAATTTAAGGAATGTTTTTTAAATAAAGATGGCGGAAGTTGTGTTTCAACAAACTCAGAAACCATTGCCTATCTTGAGTTGGGAGGTTTGGCTGCGGAAGTTCTATGGAAGGGAAGTGGTTTGCCACCTCCCATGGAACCTTCCTTTTTGATAGGGCCAATCCCACAATAATAGGGATCCCAACTCCCTCCTTTCCCATCTATAAAAGCCTGCTCAATTCCATAGCAAGCTAGTCTTGAAGTGCCTAAGCTTTGAATCTCCAAATTCCCAAGAGCCTTTGCGCTGTAAGAGCCCTCTTTCTTCCCTTAAGGCCGACTCAAGTAAGGAGACTATTGTCGAGAGACTCTGGAGAGGTTTCCCCTTTCTCTGGCGAGCTTTGCGAGACGTGAACGACTGGAGACCCATCCAAAGGAGAACACGACATCAGAACATTGGTTGTAATCTTTCTTCGATTGTTATTTAATGAATGATTACGATTATGGTTCCACTATGTTTTCGATTATGTTAATATGAGTAATATCCTTTCTGACTGATATTTAGTTGCATATGCTGGATTTTATGCTTGTATCTATTTGTTTCTTGCATGTGCAGGTGTCCATCCGCGGAGATCGTGGAGGATCGTGATCTGTCGAGGCTGAGGAACAGGAACGCTCTCTTCTTCAGATCGTAGCATTGGATTCCAGGTAGGCTTCCATCTTTAGTCTTTCCATTCGTAACTAGGAACTTGCGTCGTAACATTTTTGATTGTTGCTAGACCCCTGCTAGGCTAGTAGGGATCGCCTCTGTCCGCAGAGGGGATTTACCTCCTCAACAATTTGGCGACTCCACTGGGGAGCGTCTGGATTTCACTGTCTCATTTGGATTGTCTCGTTTGATTGATTTGTGATTTTCCTTGCTTGGTTAGCCTTCTGGGTTGGGTTCTTTTACTGTTTTTTTGCTTCTTGGTTTGCTTAGTTTACATTGATCTGCTTCTGGAGTAGTTCTTTTTTAATTTTGGCTGAGAAACTCGACTAGCGCGCTTTTTAGCCCGAAAGTCGCGCCAATTGGCGCATGTTGCTTTTGTTTAGCCCGCGCCAATTGCTTTCTGGCGCCAGTTGCAGCCTTAGAGTCGCGCCACTCCTGTAAGGTTTTTGAGTTTGGTCAGTTTTGAACTCTCTGAGTCTGGTCAGTGATTTTCTTCTTGATTTTCTGACTACCTGAGTGTGTTGGAGTCCTGTTTGACTGGGAATTCACCTCTGTCCTTTGGTTGTTTTCTTTTATCTATCGATTTCACGTTTCAAGCCCTAGGGCATCTAGTGGCTTAGTGTATCGAGCCCTCCTTGGGAGTTTTGGTGTTTTCGTTTGTCCGGTCGACTTTCTGATTGCTTCTTCGCATCCTCTTAGTAGTTGTTCATTGTTTTGTTGTGATTTTTGGGTGATTGTTCATTCCTTCATTCAGATTTCGTTTGGTCTTGCTTTGGGCCTAGATCACACGGTCCATTGGAGCCTTTGAGTCTTTTTCTTGGTTTTAAGAGACTTTGGTCAATTTGGGATCTGATTGCTTGTGTCATTGAGTGAAATTTTTTTGTTTTGCTCTCTCAATATCGTTTCTCAAGTTGTTCCGTTTGTTTTCAGTTTGTTTAGTGCATTTAGCTATCAAACGTTGAAAATCAAAAAAAAAAAAATCTCTTTGCTTTTGGTTAATTAGTGCAATTGTAATCTTTTTGATTTTGCTAGTGATTAGTGATTTGGATGAAAAGCATTCAATTTCATTAGTTGCATTAGAGATCTCATTGTTTGTCTTCCGATCATTTCATTTGTGTAAAAGCTCTCAACTCTTCTGTAACTAGTTTTCATCGAACGAAATGTTGGACTGTGGCATGTGGCTTTGCATTTAAGAGTCTTTTGAGACATTACATACGATAGGGCCTAAAACTGAAACCTAATTGAAGATCAACTGTAAAATTTATTCAATTAACCTAAGGCAGCATTGAAATTTAACGAAACATTTTTAGAGGTCTAGGCTAGAGACGTGTTCCGGCGTCTTTAAACCTAGCAGCTGTCGTTCGCCTTTTGGCTTTAGACAGCGCTAGTACGGACTTGTGCTCCCCGTACCGTCGCGTATATAAAGGGAGAACCCTCTAGGTTTTCAATCCTTTATCCACAGGAAGCCGAGTCTGCCGCCCTATACCCGTGATACACCGAACACAGCATTCGGGGAGACTACCTGCACGTACGGAAAGTCCTTGGTCGATTTCTGTTTCATTATTGAAACCAAGGTGTATATTGCACTTCACGGATATTTGGTACACCCTTTGTGCCTAGTTTTTCCTGAGCAGTCATTTGGTCTTTTCTGACTCCCTAAACTTGAAAAGACCGTCAAGCGCTTGTCCTTTCACGCTTGTATCAAATCTGAAAGAGATAGAGTCATCTTTCTATCGTTTCTCGACTCTTAAAACATGAAACGGTAGAGTTTCTTACTTTTCAATGTGGTAAAATTAATCACCCACGATTACACGCCCGCTTAGATATTGCTTGTTGACCGTTTGATCGTGTGTCTTAACTCGTTTTCAGCCCGTGTGTGTGTTTGTTTCTTTTTCTCTGGTCTTTTGCCACAGTGGCGGAACCTTCGGTTTCGTCTATTGGTAGTCCTTACACGGACGATTCTTCAGAGGCTTCCCAATCCTCTGTTGAACCACAGAAACATGTTGTTTCCAAGTTTCCTGACGGGGGACCGGTTCTCGCTGAGCAACCCTTTGGAGGACCAGTTGAGTTCAATTGGCCCTTTTCGGACCCTGTGTCTGAATTGAGATTAGGAGCTGATTTCCTTTCTCTTACCTCGGGTTCGCCTTTTGTTGCTGCTGTATTTCCTCCTAGTCCTCGCCGTCTCTTACGTGATTTAACGGCAGGATCAACCATGAGTGATTCTGGTGAGGAAATCCCAACGTCTAGTGAAGACTATCAGATCTTCCCGCGTAGATTGTTTGAGGGAGACAACTCTGAGCTGGCTGCCATGTCAACAGCCAGTCCTTCTTTACCACAGGGATACAGATCTCTGGGTCAGATCATTTCAGCTGCAGCCTCTATGGGAATATCATCTCCTGCTTCGAGGCCAGCTGCTACTACACCCGGGGTGTCTCTTCAGACGCCCGTCACTTATGTTCCCGTCTGACCCACTGTCTGGGCTGCCTCTTCTCCTGTTGTCTCAGCATCTGCTACTAGGGCTGGGCCAACTCCTGAAGATGTTTATCTAGCCACTGCTATACCGAAGAACATCTCTCCGGAGGAGTATCGGTTGTCTTTGCAACAGCCGAACACCGAGGTTGGACCGTCCTCCCAAGATCCCTACCGATCTTACTTTTCGCACTATGCACAGGATGGTACTCCCGTGTATGCTTTCCCAGGTCAATATGACGAGCATGGGGAGATTTTGCGTCTACCCGCTCCTGAGGCTTATCTTTATGCTCAAGGTTTACCGTACAACCAGGCTTATAACCCGCAAGGACAGCCTTTCCAAGGCCCACCTGCGGGCCAACCTGGCTATCTTTATGATCCACAGGGGCAGCCCATCCAGGGCTACCCTGCGGGCCAGCAAGGGCCATCGTACAATCCGCAAGGACAGTATTACAGCCCTTCCGGTCAACCTATCCAACCTCAGCCGAGGTACCAACCGAGACCGGTCTATGGTCCTGGGGGGGAAAATCCAGCCTTCTTTACCGATGCAACCGCAGTATCCTGTTGTTTCTAACGTTGCATATCAGCCAAGACCATCCTATGGTTCTGCTTCAGGTCAAACCGGTTTCCAGCAAGTACCTGGTCCTGTTCCACCACCAGGCCAACCGGCTCATCCGGTACAACACGGTGTTCCGCCTCCAGGCCAACCGGCCCATCCGGTGCAACCTGGGGCTCACTTACAACCAGGTCAACCTGCGCAACCGGCACCGCCTATCTATCCGGGTCAACCTGGTCATTCAAGTCAGCCCTTACATCCGGGTCAGCCTGTTCACTCAGGTCATCCCTCTCAGTCGGGTCAACCTATTCATTCAGGGCAGCCCGCTCATTCCATTAACCCTGCCCAGCAGCCGGTTCATTCAATGCCGCAGCCAAATCAACAGCTGCGCCCTACATATCAGGCTCCGCAGGGTTCCACTTTTCAGCAGCCTACTCATCCTCAGGGTGGTTATTATCCTCATGGTCAGTCTCAACCGAACTATAACCACCCCAGAGGCTCTCAGTATTATCCTCCTCCACCTGGTTTTACCTACACTCAACAGCCGAATCCAAACGCTGCTTATATGGGGCCGACGCCTAATCAGGGTCCGTACCCTGGTTATCAAGCCCCACACTATGGTTACCAGCATCCAAATCAGTCTGGTTATACGACCTACGCCCCCTACGGTCAGAATCCTGCGAGACAGAACCCGTGGGGGCAAGGATATTCACAACCATCGTGGAGTATGGGTACCAGACCTCATCCTGGGCCTGGCATGGCAGTTAATCCTCCATTGCCGTTCCTGGCTACCTTGGAACTGCCGGATGTTTCAAAGTTGACCAATGATCCGATTTTACATAATCCGTATTGGCCTCCGGTTCCCACCAAGATACCAGGTGATTGCCCCAAGTTTGAGGGAAAAGCTGGGGAGGACCCCCAGGCGCATGTGATGACGTATCATCTTTGGTGTTCGTCTAACTCTTGGGTCGACGATTCGATTCGCCTGCACCTCTTCCAGCGTACTTTAACTGGAGCTGCCGCTAAGTGGTACATAGAGTTATCCCGTGGCATTTTTCAAGATTTCAACTCTTTAGCCATGGCTTTCCTCATGCATTTCCAGTTACCGGTTCGGTATGAAGCCGGGACGCACCTCCTGACTTCCCTGAAGCAGGATAAAGCCACTCACATCTCAGATCACATTCATGAGTGGCGGCGCCGTCGTAGACTGATCAAGTTTCACATACCTGATCAGATATTGACTCACTGGTTCACCACCTCCTTTATGAATAAAATCGCTCAGGATATCGTGATGGGAGCGTGCGTGACAGAGGAACAAGCCATCGCGTGTGCCCAATACCTGGATCTCGTATATTCTCAGTCTGGCATGCTTTATGACATCTTGACTGATGCTCCACGACCCGGAACCACTAAGGCTCCACCTACCCCTGCGGTGGATGGTGTCATTGGTTCTGTCTCTCAAAATTCAAAGAAATCTTCGAATGGGAAGCAGAAGGCTAATCCTTCCAACAATACCTCTGCTAATCCTGCCTCATCCGATTCTGGTAAAACTGCGGAGGTGAATGTCGTTCAGGCCAATCCTGCGGACAAATCCTCCAAGGGGAAGAAGAAGGGCAAAGGCAAATCTAAATCTGATGCCCCGAAACCAGAATCTAAATCTCGAACTGAGGATGGCTCCCAGCGTAAACCGAAGTACCCTTGCCTCATCTGTGAAGGGGACCATTATACTAAGGATTTTCCACGATGATCCGAGGTTAGTAAACTTCTTAAGGGCTCTAAAGGGACTCCGGCTATTTTAAAAGAGCCATTTCCATCTCAGCAGATCCAGATGGTCGAACAGGCGTCACCATCTGTACCGTTTGGGTCTCAGGTTTTCATGGTGAAGAGTGTTGCACCTATCTCTGTCGCTACGCGGTCGAAGGACTACAATGAATCGCGGCAGGCACCCGGGAAGGCAGTTGCGGATGGGCCACCTCCCCCACCTGTCTCCGGTCCATTGGAAATTGAGAAGCCGACTCTCGAACCCGTTGTGAAGCCACCTCCCAAGGGTGTTCTTCGAAGATCTTCTTATAATCCAAAAGCTCGTGCCGCTCAACATTACAGTATTGTTGAGGATCTGGCACAGGCGCCGTGTGCTATGTCTGCACTTGAGGTTCTTCAAAGTTGTCCTTCACAACGGAAGGCTTTACTGTCTGCAATCGGTGGCATCGATCCCGCCGACTCGAGCCTTCTCACCTTCGATCTGGAGAATTTCACTCCCCGACTTCCACATCAAATCGCTTTGGTTATTCAAGTCGGGATTAACGGTCTGAACATTCATAGAGCCGCCGTGGATGAGGGTGCATCTACCTGCGTTATGTCCTCCTCTTGCTGGAAGGCCATCGGCTCTCCATCCTTGTCATCATCTCCCAATGCCCTTGAGGCATTTGATGGTCGGGAATCTAAACCCCTGGGCGTTCTCGAGAGTCTTGCGATCACATTACAGGGGAAAACTGTCAATGTAGAAGTGGAAGTGGTTGACGCTAAACTCAACTACAATATACTTCTTGGCCACAGCTGGACCCATGCCATGCTCTGTGTGCCGTCTACCGTCTTTCGATTCATTAAGTTCCCTCACGAGGGCAATATTTTCACGGTGGATCAGTTGTCATTTTTCACCTCTAACTCTGAGAACAACGTGCCATACGTGGATCAAATTCCGAATCCCCCAGACAGTGTAGGATCTGGTCTCTTCAAAGACCCAGTCCTCATGGGCATCTTTCCCGCACCGCCACCGCATACCACTCAAGTCAACATGTTGTCCAGGTCCGATGACCCCTGGCTTATTCCTACACCTGAGCAGGTATATGAGTTTGGAGAATCCATGCCTTTGACGCCAGTAGAAATCAGCTACTGTGAGATTGTTGCTGCATCAGATCCTCCACCTCCTCAGCATGCTCCGATGAGCATGGCTCTCGACATCTACTCCCAATCCCCCTGGCTTGGTCAGGCTGATTCACCTGATCCTCTCAGAGAGACTTTTCCTTCAGATGAGGCTATCATTGAAACTATGTCTCTTGAGGAGCTGCCCTGGGGTGATGGACATCATCGCTCCTCGTTTATGCCCAGCTTGGGGGCAATGACTGATTGTCTGGAGCGTTATGCTACTCAGGTTCCTTCCCCTCCTCTTCAAACGCCCATCTTGACGCACGAGGTCTTTTCGGAGGGTAACCTGGGTAACATTACTCAAACTATTCCAATCAACATCTCCGTTAAACTGGGGATTGTTGAGAATATTCATGTGGGTGTGACTTGTTCTCCCGATGAGATTCAAGTCTATACTGAGCTTTTCAAAGAATTCAGAGATGTTTTCGCATGGTCTTACGAGGAAATGCTGGGGATTGATCCTAGTATTGTAGTGCACGAGATTCCAACCTATCCAGGTGCGAAACCCGTGCGCCAACGCTTACGTCCCATGCATCCTCGGAAAGCCACCGCCATCAAGGCAGAAGTTGAAAAACTTCTGAACGCGGGTTTTATTTATCCCATCCCCCTTACAGAATGGGTGTCTAACATTGTCCTTGTCGATAAAAAGCAGGGTACAATTCGAGTCTGTGTGGATTATCGCGACATCAATCGCGCCTGTCCAAAGGATAATTATCCCACTCCGTTTATCGACCAGATCATCGACGAATGTGCTGGGAGTGAGATCTATTCCTTAATGGATGGTTTCTCAGGATATAACCAAATCAATATTGCACCTGAGGATCAACACAAGACCACATTCATCTATCCGTGGGGCACTTTCGCGTATAAAAAACTCCCGTTCGGCTTAAAGAACGCTGGAGCCACTTTTCAGCGTGCGATGTCCTACACTTTTCATGACATTCTCCATATCATTCAGCCTTATCTGGATGACTTGCCAGCCCATTCGGGTAAGCGAGAGGACCATCCTGAGCATCTCCGCCAGATCTTTCTTCATTGCAGGCGCTACAATATCAGGCTCAATCCTCATAAATGCATCTTCTGCATTGATGTTGGCCGTCTTTTAGGATTCATAGTCTCGAAATACGGAATTCGCCTTGACCCTCTAAAGGTCGAGGCCATCGTAAATCTCCCATCACCCTCCTCCCTGTATCAGTTACAGAGTCTGCAAGGGAAAGCGAATTTTCTTCGGCGCTTTATCCCGAATTACGCCGAGGTGGCCAAAGGATTCACTCGTTTTTTGAAGCAGAACGTTCCCTTTCATTGGGACGAAATTGCTCAGGAATCCTTTGAGAAGCTGAAGACATTGCTAGTCAATGCTCTGTTGCTTCGTCCTCCGGACTACCACCACGACTTCACTTTATATCTAGCCGCCGCATTTAGCACCATAGCCATGGTCTTGGTGCAGGATAACGATCACGGTGATGAACATGTTGTTTATTACCTGTCACGGAACCTTCTCGACCCGGAAACGCGTTATGCACATGTCGAGAAGTTGGCATTAGCAACAGTACATGCTGTACAACACTTTCGCCATTACATCCTTTTGCGCACGATAACAGTGGTTTCAGACTGCAACCCTATGACGTATATTCTTTCTAGACAATTACTGGGGGGCAAGTACTCCAAATGGATTGTGATCCTGCAGGAGTTTGACTTGGATTTCACTACTGCTAAGTCAACTAAATCACTGGTCTTCGCGGATTTGATATGTTCTCTCCCTACAGACTCTGCTCCCTCACACTCTGAAGACCATATACCGGACGAAACGCTTTTCCTCATCAGTACTCGTGATCCTTGGTATGGTGACATAATAGTGTATCTTCAGACCTCGACATTTCGATCTGAGTTGGATAAAACTGCCCGCCATCGGATTCGGCACCAGTCCCAACCCTACCGTATAGTAGGAGATACCTTATATCGCGTTGGAGTAGATTCGGTGCTCCGGCACTGCCTAACCTTGGAAGAGGCTGAGAAGGTCCTAAATGACTGCCACAGTGGCGCCTGTGGTGGACATATGTCCGGGTATGCTACTGCCCAGAAGATTCTGCGAGCAGGTTATTTCTGGCCTTCCATATTCAAAGACTGTATCACTGCAGTCCGTAAATGTCATCCATGCCAGATATTTTAGCGCAAGATGCGTGCGCCGCCTTTGCCATTGCATCCCGTTATTACCGTCGGCCCTTTTGCGAAATGGGGCGTGGATTTTATGACGTGTAACCCTCACTCGGCCGGGGGGCATGCGTATATCATTGTCGTCGTCGACTACTTCACCAAGTGGGCCGAGGCGATGCCTACACTAGCTGCTGACGGGAAAACGGCTGCTCAATTTATATTCAACCACGTTATCGCACGGTTCGGGGTTCCTCAATCCATCGTCACTGATCACGGTACTCATTTCTGAGATTACATGATGGCGGAGCTGACTTCAACGTTGGGCTTGCGTCATGACAGCTCAACACCATACTACCCTCAAGCGAATGGTCAGGTTGAAGCAGTGAACAAGGTTTTGGTCACCATGCTTCAGCGAACGGTTGGTATTCACAAATCCAATTGGCATCTCCAACTATTCTCAGCTCTCTGGGCATACCGAACATCTGCTAAGAGTGCAACTGGATTCACACCATTTCAATTGGTGTACGGTCTGGAAGCAACTCTGCCGGTTGAATGCGAGATTCCTTCATTGAAATTAGCTGTGGAGCTTCTGCCTGATAATTCTGCCGAGGAAGAACGTCTTCTGTATCTGGAACGATTAGATGAAACCCGTCGTCTGGCTGCTTTGGTTATTGAAGCACAAAAGAAGAGGGTCAAAACTCATTTTGATCAATCTGTTTCTCCCCATTCCTTTATCGAAGGAGACCTCGTCCTCCTGTACGATCAAGCACATGACAAGCTTGGAGCCAGTAAGCTCCAGCCTATGTGGCATGGGCCCTATATATTAAAGCGCGTTTTGAAAAATGGGGCCTACGAGCTTATAGATTATGAAGGAGTTCCGCTGGCGCAGCCCAGAAATGGGTTGTACCTTAAAAAGTACTATGCCTGAAGTGATTTCTTGGTGTGGTGTGTGTACATAGGTGTGTGATTTTCATTTGTGTGCATGTATAGTGTGGTGTGCTTTGTAAACATATTTCTGTTGATCGGGTCATCTTGGTTGTGCAGATGTCTATTCATCCATTTGTTGGTTTCGCGGATGGTGCCTCCCGCAATACTAGGAATCTGTCTTTAGCAGCCTGGGTAATCTATGATCCTGTAAAGCGCGTTTTGAAAAATGGGGCCTACGAGCTTATAGATTATGAAGGAGTTCCGCTGGCGCAGCCCAGAAATGGGTTGTACCTTAAAAAGTACTATGCCTGAAGTGATTTCTTGGTGTGGTGTGTGTACATAAGTGTGTGATTTTCATTTGTGTGCATGTATTGTGTGGTGTGCTTTGTAAACATCTTTCTGCTGATCGGGTCTTCCTGGTTGTGCAGATGTCTTTTCATCCATTTGTTGGTTTCGCGGATGGTGCCTCCCGCAGTACCAGGAATCTGTCTTCAGCAGCCTGGGTAATCTATGATCCTGCTGGTGAGTTGATTGACCTGCAAGGAGTGTGTCTAGGACGTACCACGAACAACATCGCGGAATATAGTGTTGTGGTAGAATTATTAACCGAGGCAGTAAACCTTGGTATCCGTGAATTGCTCGTGTATCTAGATTCGCAACTTGTGGTGTCACAATTGAACGGACACTATTCGGTAAGAAACCCGTCCATCTTACGTCTGTATCTGCGTATTCGATTACTGGAAAGGAATTTTGACTACATTACATATCATCATATACCCAGGCATTTGAATACACTGACAGATGCAGTAGCAAATTTGGTATTAGATAGACATTTGCGCAATTTATAAATCATCATCACATGTAAAGAAAGATCCATCCAGAAATAGATATGTATATATATAGATATCAAAATGTTTACATAGAGTGTGTCACATAAAAGTCAAAATATACATAGTCGTCTTAAGTACATCTAGAGACGGTACGTCTCTCAAAAAATAGGTGTGGTATAAATCCTAAGAGCTAATCTGGATGGTGCTCATGATAGCACGTGACTGCACGCACTAAGCGTCTCAGGATTTGGTGGATCCGACTCGGAACTCCCACCGTGTGGCGCTGGTATGCCATCGGTACGTCTTCCAGTCGAGCATATTCTAGGATCCTGTGGCCAATGCCATCGAGATTCTGGATCAACTCCTCTCCTCCGGTGCCCTCCCCCTGAGGATCAGGGGCGAGTTGAGTCTTCCGGGAGATTGGAGACATCCCAGCTAGTCTCTCAGGTCCCACATCTGCATGCATATATAAAATGTGTTAGGACGAATGTGTATTAATAAAAAAAACATAAAATATAAAATCAAAAATATGAGGTCTTACCCAACTCCTCGTCCCAGTCATCTCCTTCTGGCAGTGGGAGATCTGGGTCTCCGGTGAAGTTAGTTCCTGCATAGGGCCAGTCTTCCACGACAATCAGCTGGCACCGTAACCACCTAAAGAACTCTGGCCTCCAGGACATCTGTTGGCCGCCTCCATATCTGGGCATTAATGCTACCTAGCGAGCCATTCTGGCTCTCGTGGTATCGGATCTGCTACTGCGGCCCCTTGGCCCTGGAAGATTGGTAAACGTTCCAAAATGAACGATACCAGGATGGAACCATAACTGAACTGTTTCAGTTTTCCCTATTTGCATTTTTTGAGCTGCCTTTTCATATTGATTATTACTGATGTCACCCAGTCGAACAATAGGGGACTCATGCATTCTAAGGCCAGTAGGAGTTGGGCCTTTGTGGCCTCGTGCGGTGCCTGTGACCCTGCAGCCTGCGTGATGGTATGTAGGACCACTCTCAATGCTATATCAGGGATAGTGTGGATATCCACCTTCTTGCTTCCTAATCCCATTTGTGCTCCTCGGCACACTCGTGCCATCACTTCTTCCATCTTCTCCCCAGATGGTCTGCTTCCAGTCAAGATAGGGATTGGACCTCTGCGGGACAATCTAGTGATAAAATAAACATCAGAAACCTCCAGCTCTAATACCTAGTCTCGTAACCTGAACACCTGTTCATGTTCATCCTAGATACTGATTAAATACTGGAGGAGCTCGGGCTGAGCTCGTAGACAGGGTGTGAGGAAGAACTTTTTCAGCCCACAGTTTCTAAGGGCATTCATGCAAGCTTGACTTTGGATGGCTTGTTCATCCTCTTCTCCATGCTCTCGTTCTTTCCATTCAATCGCCATTTTGCTTGATTACCTGCATCCATATGGTCATGAACCCTTAGTTAGATCTCCGATGAGCCTCAAATTCCATGCAATTTGGTCTAAATGTCGATTTTTTAGGCGGATTTTTAGGTTCGGCTGCTAGCACGGCTATTTTGTGAATAGTCACGCCACGTGGTGCGAGCCCTTTGTATAAAAGAGCCCATTGGCGCGGGTCCGTGCCCGATACCTGCGCCAATGAGTGCGGCCCTAAATTTTCAAAAGTGGCCCTAGAGAACTGATTTACAGGGTAAAAATATTAAAAAATGGATGAAAATGAAGAGAAAGGGAGCGCCTCTTACCTGTAGCAGACGAGAAGCTGAATGGTCAACTGGATTTGTCGCAATCACCATCAGAAGTTTCTGCTCCAAATGGACCACTGTTGCTTTTTACCAAGGTAAATAGTAAATGTAATTTTATTTTTACCATTTTGACATATTTATAGCTTTTTCGACTTTAAAAGAGTTTTAAAAGTTATTTTTATCAAATATTTGAATATGTTATGTCGAAAATGGGTTTTACGCTTGCTTGGTATGTGCAGCAGCAGGTTTTTGCGACTTTAACGATGGAAACGAGTTGTATTTTATACTTTTTCGGACTCGGTAAATACACGAAAAAGTCACTTTGGAGTCATCTTTCAACTCTTTTCTGACTCTCTAAACATGAAAAGATTGCCGAGGCCCTTGTTGTTTCGATCTCGTTAAATTGGACACGAATCGACATCTACCCAGTATACGTTTACCCCTTTTTCGGGCTGGGATGGATTGATTACGAAAAAGGAATACCCTAGCCTATCGCGACTAGGAGGTTTTCTCGGATATTGTTTTCTACCTTTTCGGATCTAAGGAACTATTTACGAAAAGGGACCTATGGAGTTTACTTTTCTGCTATCTTTTCAAACTCTCTAAACATGAAAAGACACCGAGTTCTCCCTTTGTCAGACTCGTTAAACCCTGATGACATCGGATCCAGTCGAAATGACGTTCTCCGAGTTCCTCCTTCCTAGGACTCGTTAAATGCACTAGGATGGATTCGCCCGAAGGGCGGACTTACATTACAAGCATATGCTATCCCCTTCAAGCTTGTTATCAAAAATAATTGGGGTACTCGCCAGAAATGGTGGGGGAAAAATGGAACCATCGTCGTTGTCGTCGGCAGTATGTCGCTCTTGAACATGGCACTTGTCTGCATTCGTGTCGGGTTGGGGACATCTCATCTCGTTGCTTCACTTTGCCTCCATGGGTTTGGATAATCCTTTTTGACCTCTCATCTGCTCATTGCCTCGTCACCATGACCTCTGATCCGTTTGATGTCAAATACTGCCAAGTCCACTGTCGTGTCGTTTATATGTTCAAGAGAAGTTGGCCTCTGCAAATATCAACCTTCCTCTGATTCTCATACGATCCTGATTCACAACAAAAACATCATGTTCCTCTGTCTCGTGTTGATGATGTGGGAAACATTATGGCCCACCTTCGATCAAGGTCACTTCCTGTCGACTTCAGCTCATTATCTAGGAAGTTGATCTAGAGACTCCTTCATGGTACCTTGGAGCCTGCATGCCTCAATGGCAGGTTCGTCGCATTCGACATGAGGTTTTCATCATTGGCCTCCGATCGAGTGATTATGCGGGTGTTCGATGCCAACTCATTTATTCACACACCGTAGATTGTACCTGTAGTACCTTGAGGACCATTGCCATTATTGGTGGTTTCTCTCGCATATGTTAACAGCTTTCATCACTAGCTGGTAATCAGATGATGTTCTTGCATGTTCGACTTCAGCTCACATATTCACATGCTTGAACTTGTACTCTGTTTGGGTCGAGATGGAGCACAAGAACCTGGATTGTGTCTGTTGTAATCCAGGCTGCAATTGTGGATTATTATCATTATGTACATGACTCACTGATCGGATGGATGCGACCATACCTGAGTCTATTTATTTTATCCTCGCTAGATGGCTGCGCCCATACCCTGGATCCGGATTATAGCATACTCTGTTTCGGATGGCTACGCCCATACCACATATACATCATGTACTTGAGATATCAGTTGTATTTTTCTGTGCAGGTTTTCCGACGGTGGGCCTTCAGTTGAACATGTTCTCGTAAAGCATTTCACCCCTCTCTCTCTCGGGCCTCATACTTTAGGGGGCATCTGTTACACAGTAATTTGTCACCGTCCCTACCATTCCCCGTCCCGCACAGTGGAGGACCCATTTTGTGACCTGTGAACATTGTCATGCCTTGAAAACATCATCAATTCATTCCTCTAAGCATGAGCTTCAATTTCCCTAAAGACATCTCCTTGCAAAAAATCATAAAAACATCTCCTTTTGCATTGGCTCGGGCAGACAGTTCACCACTTGCGCCAATGGGGAAAATCCTACAAAGAGGCCGCGCCAACTGGCGCTCTGTCCCAGAGCAGTAGTCGCGCCAGCCAATTTAAGGAGTGTTTTTTAAATAAAGATGGCGGAAGTTGTGTTTCAACAAACTCAGAAACCATTGCCTATCTTGAGTTGGGAGGTTTGGCTGTGGGAGTTCTATGGAAGGGAAGTGGTTTTTCCACCTCCCATGGAACCTTCCTTGTTGATAGGGCCAATCCCACAATAATAGGGATCCCAACTCCCTCCTTTCCCATCTATAAAATCCTGCTCAATTCCATAGCAAGCTAGTCTTGAAGTGCCTAAGCTTTGAATCTCCAAATTCCCAAGAGCCTTTATGCTGTAAGAGCCCTCTTTCTTCCCTTAAGGCCGACTCAAGTGAGGAGACTATTGTCGAGAGACTCAGGAGAGGTTTACCCTTTCCCTGGCGAGCTTTGCGAGACGTGAACGACTAGAGACCCATCCGAAGGAAAGTGCCTAAGCTTTGAATCTCCAAATTCCCAAGATCCTTTGTGCTGTAAGAGCCCTCTTTCTTCCCTTAAGGCCGACTCAAGTAAGGAGACTATTGTCGAGAGACTCTGGAGAGGTTTTCCCTTTCCCTGGCGAGCTTTGCGAGACGTGAATGACTGGAGACCCATCCGAAGGAGACAATGACGTCAGAACATTGGTTGTAATCTCGTTCGATTGTTATTTAATGAATGATTACGATTATGGTTCCACTCTGTTTTCAATGATGTTAATACGAGTAATATCCTTTCTGACTGATATTTAGTTACGTATGCCGAATTTTATGCTTGTATATGTTTTTTTCTTGCATGTGCAGGTGTCCATCCGCGGATATCGTGGAGGATCGTGATCCACCGAGGCTGAGGAACGAGAACGCTCTCTTCTTCGGATCGTAGCATTGGATTCCAAGTAGGCTTCCATCTTTAGTCTTTTCATTCGTAACTAGGAACTTGCGTCGTAACATTTTTTATTGTTGCTAGACCCCTGCTGGGCTAGTAGGGATCGCTTCTGTCCGCAGAGGGGATTTACCTCCTCAACAAA